>WAAG01036958.1:6019-23291 GCA_013390105.1 Tichodroma muraria | reverse complement strand
AGTTGTATTTTGACAATACACATAGCCATAATGAATTTTGACATCACATCTGTTTTCCACTTTTCTGTTTTCAGTAGTGTAAGCTGGACCTCTGACTAAAAGTGATACGCTACAAACGCAAAAATCGCAAGCTTTTCCCTAAGTAAAATCACTCCTGGAGATGAGACATATGTACTACTGCAATTTTTACTAAACACTCTGACTTGGGTTAATTTTAGGGACAAAGAGGGCAGAAATAAGTCCCTTTCAGTCCTATGTGAAATGCTGCAATGCAATGGCATGCTAATTACATTCTGAAATGTTTCAAAGAATAGCTATGTTCATTCTGGAGTATAAAAAAAACAAAAAAAACAAAACAAACCAAAACAAAAAAAAAAAAAAACAGGCAAAATTCTGGGCAGTGCACTGGAGAAGCTCAGAAGTGGTGCATTGGACGTACCTGCTCTCGCGTTTTTCCGACTTGTACTCTATGGCTATCATTAAGAGCTTTAGTTTCGCAAACACGAGTCTGCAGGAAGAGAAGAGGCCAGGAGTCAGTCCCTTTTCACAACCAACATCACATACGGACAGGTGGCTGTTCCCAACATGAGGTCAATCCAGAGATATGCTGGCCTTATTAGGAAAATCTTGGGGTAGAGAATGGTAGGCCTAGAATGTGGGTGAAGGTTAGACTTACGTTGCTAAATATTAGAAGGCTCTGCACTAGTGGGAGACAGATTGGTTAGTTTATCTTCAATCACCATCATCCACACCTGGTCCAGCAATATCCAAGGGCACAGAATGTTAGGAACTACATGTTCACATAATACACACGTGGATTTATAAACAGAACTTGCAGACTGATATTAACTTCTGTTTCTGTCTAATTCTTTGCCCTAGTGTTGACACCAAAAGCTTGGAATTCTTCAGCAATACTGAGTGTCCCATCCTCATTGTCTCTGCACACCCTTTGTTATCCAGACTGCATGGCAGCCTATTTACAAAAAAATCACATTTCTAGATTCGCATTTATGACAAATTACCTGAGGAAGCAGAACATTTAATTTAATTTCAGACTTTTAAAATGTCATTGACAGCATGAATTTTAAAAGCTACACTACAAAACCCGTTCTCAAAGTCTGTATATTCCACAGGTGGCTGAATACACTAAGCCTATCCACTGATTCAACTTCCCCTTCACAAATCAATGCAATGGGCATTTTGCTGTCCTTGTCCTCTGGTTCTTCTGGAAATTGAGCAGTCAATTCTTACAGTAAAGAAAATATCTATGCACTAAACTCACTAATAAGTAGCACTACATTTTAATTTTCAATGTGCTTTTAATAGAGCTACTAGTGTGTTGGAAAATTTGAGATAAATCTTTTTGTTTTGCTTAAAGTAGCTAACACAGTTTGCTAATGTTTCAGATAACCAAATGCTTGAAGAGAGCTCCAAAGTTTAGACATGTTCCTAAATCTCAATAAGCACCCTTTCTTTATTGATTATTTTATCTCCATTCTACCAGCACAGATAAATGAATGTCAGCTTTATGTCAAATACAGTCTCAGTCACATCTTCCTACAAACTCATATAGAAACTTGACACATTTGAAAATGGTTTGGTGTGGAGATTTAATTTTCATTACTCTAGTTAGTGTTAACAGCACAAACTACCATTCATCCTGAATAAAATACACATTTCTGAATTATGTTATGAGACTTCCTGTTTCAAGAAATCCACACAAACTTTTGTACCTATAGTAAAAAAACTTTTCCCGTCAGTAAACTCAACACAGTTTGGCTGACAGAATAGAAGGATAGATTGAGAACCCCTTAACTTTACCAGCAAATTGAAGACTGGCCTCTGTCATAGATCCCAGACAATTTCTAAATGGGTAATATTTTATAACACTTGTTTCCCCCTCATTCTTATACCATGTTTTTGGTCCTGTAATAATTGGGAAAGGTGGGGAAGTTAGAGGAGTAGAAGCGTACTCAACTTCCTTTATGTAAGAGACGGTATTTTACTTCTTCACCTATTTCCTCCTTTAAGAATGGAGTCTTCATAAGCTTTTCTATGTTAACTAGTTTGACACCAAGCTCATCCAAGTAGGGTCTGTTACTTTTTAAGCATTTGCACAGTCCCTTGCAAAAGCTGTCCACAGCCTTTGTGGTGACCTTCCAGTATGGCTGGAATGAAGAGCAATGCCAAGTGAAGAGGAAATACGAGTGTGCTAAACTAACCTGATTATGTAGACAGAGAATTTATTATACAAACCTTATGCATACAAACCTCTCATTCACAGACTCATTCTAGGATAAATATAAGCATTTTTCAGTCTCCAGAAATGAAGCTGTCGCACGGCTTACACTATGGTATGCACTACGTGCTTCTTTCTCATAACTGAATAGACATATCTTCGACATATTTCACTTGTTGCAAGTGGTTTGCAACCACTTCCACAGAGCTCTGGGTGCCACACTGCTTATACGAGTCCATGACATCTGTTTAAATTAATTAATAGTTTCCTTGGAATGGAACACAAGCCAAGATGGTCATGCCAACCACCACTATTCAAAGAATGGGAACCATTAGAAAAATAACAGGATAGTGCTTGTGAGTAAATAACTCAATTTAAAAAGACTGCTGAGGAGTTTGTTCAATACCAAAACCATTTATGTTTTCATTTACAATCACTTAATTACAAATCTTTCCTGAAACCAAGCATTACAATGTTTCAGATACTTCCATGCAGTGATTGCTTTAATGTTTATTTTATTAGATACCATCTGATGTAGCAACATTAGAACTTTGGCAGAGTGAAAAGGTCTCATGCAAAAAAAATAGATTTCTCTTGCAAGAAGGAAAATACTTCTGTATATTAAATGTATTTCTACTTACTCACAAACTGCAGGGAAGGACAAACCCACAAAGGCACTAGACAGATATTCTGTATACATTTCATTTGCAACTCCCTCCAGGTAGTATTTCTGCCACGTATCCTCCTCAATCTAAAACCAAAGAAACAGATGCAGAGTTCTGAGTAAAAATCACAGCTTTCTTTGAATTTTACAAACAACTGCTTAAATATGAATCAGATTTTAACACCTAAGTCAGTACATTGTTATCGCAATTAAGATCACTTATTTCTAAGGGATTTTCTAGAATGCTGGAAAAAAAAGCAAACCAAAACAGAGTCCCTGTAGTCAGTAAATCAAGTATCATATGCAAAAATAATACAGTGAATTCTTATCAAGTATACTGAGTATGGGGTGAAATAAAGTTGTAGAGAGCATGAGGAAAAGTTTCCCGATTTTCTCTTTTTAAAATAGTAGAATCACAGAATGTTAAGGGTTGGAAAGGACCTTAAAGACCACCTAGTTCCAACCCTTCCTGCCATGGGAAGGACAGCTCTCACTAGACAAGGCTGATCAAGGCCTTATCCAACCTGGCCATGAACACTGCTTGAATTGGGGCATCCACAACCTCCATGGGCAACCAGTGTTTAACTACTCTTACAGTAAAGAATTTCTTCCAAATATCTAGCCTAAATTTCTTCTCTCAGTTTTTACCTACTACTCCTTGTCCTATCACTACAGTTTATAACAAAGAATATATATACAGTTTATAATCCTCCTCTGGCTTCCCTGCAACCCTTTTCAGATACTGGAAGATTGCTGCAAGGTCTCCACACAACCTTCTCCTCTCCAGGCTAAACCACTTTCTCAGCCTGTCTTGGCTGGGCAGGCATTGTCAGCTGGGCAAGGAAGGGGATTGTCCTGGGGCTCTGCACTGGGGCAGCCTCCTGTAAGTCCTAGGGGCAGTTTGGAGCACCACAATACAAGAAAGACATTGAGATGTTAGGAGTGTGTCCAGAGGAGGACGATGAAGGTGGGGAAGGGTCTGGGGGTGAAGCCGTGTGAGGAGCAGCTGAGGTCACTTGGTCTGTTCAGCCTGGAGAAGACCTCACTTCAGTTACAGCTTCCCCACGACAGAAGCAGAGGGGCAGACACTGATGCCACAGTTCTCTGTGGTGTCCGAAACAGGACCTGGGGGGATGGCCTGAAAGCTGTGCACCTGAAAGGGAGGTTTAGGATATCAGGAAAAGGTTCTTCCCCAGAGCGTAGCTGGGCACTGGAACAGATCCCCAGGTCAGTGGTGACAGCACCAGCCTCAAGAGCACAGAGCTCAAGCAGTGTTTGGACACTGCCCTCAGGCACAGGGTGTGACTCTTGGGGGGTCCTGTGCAGGGCCAGGAGCTGGACTCGATGATCCTTGTTGGTCCATTCAAACACAAGATATTCTGTGATTCTATGATTCTCTTGGACCAAAAAATTTCAAGATTTTAAATTTCAGTATTCCAGAGCTATTTTGACAGGATTTAATATGGTATTTTAGAAACCTTTGCATTTTTATTCCATAGGCTGGGTATTAATTTGGGATTCATCAATCTTTTTCTCATGTTAAACTAGCCAAAAGGCACTCTTTCAAAAAAATGCTCTAAAGAAGAGGAGGATAGAAACTTGTTAAGAAACCTGGTGAAATGTAAGTTACAATGACTTTTTTCCTTTTTTTTTTTTTTTTTTTTTTTTTTTTTTTTTTTTTGTTTTTTGTGGTTTTTTGGTGGGGTTTGGGGGTTTTTTATTTGTTTGGGTTTGTCTTTTTTGTTTGTTTGGTTGGTTTTGGGTTTTTGGTTGGGTTTTTTCATTGTTGCTTCATTCCCACCTCCTATTGACAGGCTGCCAAGTAATCAGTTACTTTAGTTCTGAAGATGTAAACGACTGCAAGAATAAATTGCAATATGGAGATGTTCCAAATCATATACAGCCTGACAAGTGGGCTGCAAACAATCAGGAGAAATTTATTCCATAGAAATCGTTTCACCATTCAGAGGCCATGTGGGATGGTAAAAGGGATTTGCATTGTGTTATTCCCCACCACACACAGAGTAGCCATATCACATTTTTTATAACCCTTTTATTTATAGGAAGCTTGCAAATGTTGCTGATCAGCAAGTCTATATACAGAAGAGAGATAAAGTGCAGGCATGGTAAAAAACTAAAGAGTAATGATAGCAAGGGCATGTTTGTAACTTTTGGTCTATTTTGTGGCTTTTTCTTAGATTGACACCACCTGGGTTTGGAAAAAAAATATACAAATACATTACATATCTCCCTTTCTACTTTCTTCCCTTGTTTTGTTCTTTTTAGGCAGACGGTTTTGATTTGGAGGAAGGAACTCAAGATCAGACCTATAGTTAAATACTCACCCTTAGTCAAGGACCAAGAAAGGACTGGAAAAAACCAAACACTCTCAAAGCAATGATCAAACTCCATAGATACCAGTTAGTGTTAAATTAAACTTCATTAAGTGATTGGAATGTTTAAGATATGATCTGTTATGATACCATGAAATGTTGACTATAGGATTGAAAGAATTGCTGATATTTGGGATACTATAAAATATTATAAGATGATTATAACAGTCGACTAAAGATGATTTTCTATTTTATCTCCACCTGAACTCCAACATCTTCCCAGTGATTTCAAAGAGACAGATGGTCACCTGCCCGGTATCTTTCATGAGGAAAAAAATACTTTAGGAGTCATTATGCTCTTGGCTATTTTAAGCCTTTGTGATGATATTTTAAAGTTTAGATAACTGATGGAATCAATCCAGAATGGGCCATACTATCACAACTTCAAGCTGTATCTTCCTGATTCCTAGTACTGCAAACACATGATTACCTCTCCCTAAGTCACACTGCAATTCTGTATCCTGTAAGTCATAAAACAAATTATCCACTGCTTCAATAGCCTATATGAAGAATAGCTGGAAAACTACATAGTGCAATCCAAGAGAAGAAATGTAATTTTCATCTGAATCTTTTTTTAAGTCACGATACTACTCTGCTCTCCTCTGTCTTATATATAGATACAATATTGTTATCAGCAAATATATTTACATAATACAATCAATTCCTAGTGAGACATGGTAACAGGGATATGAAAAAATGATGTAGGTCTTGCAAGCACAACCATTAGTATTGTCAGAGGAAAATGAAAATGTTTAATACACCCAGCCCTACATCCAGCAGTGTAATTATCAGGAGCTCTGTAGCTCCAGAAGATCTATCTTGCTCATAGCATTTGCTTTTCACTGTAATGACATAAATAGTTACATGAAAGAGACTGAGTATATCTGAACCTGATCATGCTATATAACCACTTCTTCCAGGATCTAACTATCACTATCAAGACAGAGAACAAATGTTAGAGTTGCAGCGTGACCTAGGATTTTTCATTGCATTTTGCAAGGGACGGTGGAGTGTCTTTATAAATATTAAGGAAGTAACAAAATTAAAATTCCTTTATAACACAGTGAAAGCAGATGTAAAGTCTGCTCCTTAGCACTGAGTAAGATCAGCTCATCACCACCATGGAAAGAGCAAAAAACAGGACAAAGCCTTTGAGGATGTTACAGTTCTCTATCTCAAACAATACAGATGAGAATGAAAAGAAAGTACCCACAGAATCATAGAATGGTTTGGGCTGGAAGTGACCTTAAAGACTGTCTCATTCCACCCCCCCTGCTGTGGGCAGGGACCCCTTCCACTGGACCAGGTTGCTCAGAGCCTCATCCAACTGGCCTTGGACACTCCCAGGTATGAGGCAACCACAACTTTTCTGGGCAACCCACTCCAGTGCTTCACCATCCTCACAGTAAACAGTTTCATCCTAATATCTAATCCAATCCTGCCTTCTGCCAGTTTAAAACCATAACCCCTTGTCCTAACTCAATATGCCCTTGAATATTCTCGATTGGTAGTTGAAAAGGAAGTTTCATTAAAGTACATTGGAAGCAATGTAGTTTAAATATTTCCTCCCTTTCACCTACAATGCCCTTACAGCCCACCCAAATTGCTTGAGTGAATATCTAGTTTTGTTATGCCTTTGCATATGGATATCTAAATCTGACAGAAAATTAATTGGCTGAAAGTTCTTAGGATCACAGAGTGAAGCTTCTTAGATTTACAGTCATAGAATGGCATTTCCTTAATCACTATAAATTATCAACTACCTCTCTACTCAGTTCCATTGTCTGCTGAAATCAAAGCTAACAAATATCCTTAGTGCCATGAAGACTTTACAATCTCAGTCAAATATTTCCACAGCTTTCTGTATAAAAGGATGATTTTTAAAATTTGTATAAGAAGAGTACATTTTATGAAACATCAAATATGCTAATTAAGATTAGTACTAATTTGAAATGAGATTTATGCACTTTTCCTCATTAATACTAATGTAGAATTTTGTAGCGTGTCAAGGCACGCTACAAAAGAGAGAGTATCCTTGAAATATAATGACATCTAATTATTTTTTAAATTCTGATCTTGATGGATTTGAACTGAAAGACATACAGGCTCTACTTCTAATAGTTTCAAATATACAAAACAGGGCAAGATTTCTATCCAGTCATGAGGCAAAGGATAGACTAGTGTTGATCTGTTCAAATGACTGACTGAAAATGCAGTCCCATGGTAGACTTTAGCCCAAGACAAATACATTCTTATCACAAGGATTGGTACTATGTATACACAGCAAACAGTTTTAAACCACAACAGGTTTTAATTCCTAGAATCAATGATTTAAAAACACTACAGTCACAAAGATCTTTACATGATCTTTGAAGATAAATGTATTTGGTAACAGGCTACATTTAACATTTGGTCTAGGTCCCGTGAGTAGGCTCATGAAATCAGTTTATTATGCAGCTTCCTAAAGAACCTCACAATAAATCGAGATACTGCATTTTTTTCTCACTCCCCTTTTAAAGCCTTCCTACAAGTCAAGGAATTCACAGTTCATACTCCAGCTCCACACTTTAAAACAGTCCAAGGCTGCCTAGGTGGTCAAAATCAAATGGCAAACAAGTTAATGTGTTCCATCAGTGTAGGTAAGCACCCAACTGATGTAAATCTGTGTGGCTTTACTATGTCTCTCTTTCAGCCTGGACTAGAAAGGAATGTGAAGTGGGCATTGCACATGTGTAGGTGCGAGCAAAAGCTGCCAAGAGAGCCCCAAAAACATTCCCACTCTCAAAATAGCCTAGAGGATAATAAGAGAGAGCCCTAGATAATTTTCAGATCTGGAATGAGGTGTACCGGCTGTCTTACCTACAGAGCAAAGACAAAACTAATTTGGCTGTGGACTTGTGTTACACTCAAGTACCACATTCCACATTTTATTAATTTACACAACAATACTAACTTGGCTTGTAGGTTGTAGATTGTCTTGTAGGATTGTATACAGAGACAAAATTTGATCATCTCTGCCTATTATTCCATGTATCTGCTCTTTGCAATGTTTTTCATATAGACAGAATGTACTTGCTTCTGGAATGCACTCGCTAATTCAAACAATACGGAAATTTGCAGTACAGAATTGCAGTACAGTATAGTATTTCCATCTTTTTCTGAGACTGTGTAAGTTAATAAAGAATCCAAATTCCTTTTTTAATACAACAGTAACAGTCTATGTTATAAGAAGTCTGGATTATTAAAATACAGTTTACAGGTGTAAAGTTTTGTGGGTTCTTTTTCCCTTAGCATATAGTTTGGTGCAATCTATCTAAGTGTTTACAGAACATTAATCTTTTTTGAGCTGATTTCCTTTTTGGAAATCAGTTCAGTTTGGTGCCAAAAAGAATATAAAGGATTCCATATGATGTAACATTGTTAAAACCAAAAGGAAAAATATTAGGAACAAATATATTATTTTGAGGTTTCTTAGTTTGTTTTACTTCCTAACACTAAGCAGACTGTTTACACAAATAATTTTGTTGTAAAGTAACACATAATGAGTTAAATGTGTGCAATGTCACCATCAATCATGTTCATTTGTGTTTGACTCACCAAACATTTATGGCACATTAAATTACTTTCTAATCACGCTATGGAGGCGGAACAAACACACATTTCAAGCATTAAAAAATACAGAAGTTTCTGTACATTTTTCTAGCAATCTTCTGACTGGTGAGAGACTCCACTAATAATGTTTACCCAAGGAATTTATGAAGGTCTGACAGTACTTAAATTGAATGTTCTTAATGAAAAGCTGTGTAAGTTCTTTCAGGGAATGGACATAGTTTTCTTCAATAGAATCCTCTTTAGCATTTCTAATCAATGTAGCTGCTCTCCCACAATGCACTGATGATTCACAGCCACTATTCAGTAAGTTTTCTTTTTCAGGTTTTTAGAGTGAGACAGATATGAGAAAGAACATCCTTTCAGTTAAATAAGCAAACCTTCTGTTATCACCAGTTGTGTTAGAGTCACATAAATCTGTCTCAATTCTTGTACATTTATTTTGCTTCAGATTTTGAATTAACCAGAGATCCTAGGAAGTGAAGTTGTGGATTTTACTTGCCTAGAAAATTCACTCTTAATTATGTGGCTAACATACTTTTAACCAGTATTAACAGAATATTACAATCTTAATGCACTCTCTTATGGCATTTTTTCCTCCCAGTGCCATGTGAAGATGGCATTTGAAGTCACACAAGCTAAGGCAGGTCTCCACACTACTCTGTTTATAAGTGTGTATAATCAGACACGAGCAAAACTGACAATGACAGCTTCTCCCAAATCAAATTCATTGCAATTTTTATGCTTATTCTGTGTACAGAGACGTACTCAAATGTAATTTGAGTAACACCTTGCAGAGCTGAGCCTTCAGCTTAAAACTGTTCATCAATGAGATCCAATCTGTAACTGCACTGGAACTATTATAAAAATGTATTTAAAAATAATAAAACATAGGTGGCTAAGATAACGGCAGAAGTGGTTAGATATATCTTCTGGAAACATGGTACCTGTACATATCCAGGTTTTGACTTCTTTAAATGTTTTTGGATAAAAATCCAGGCCATAAATGTGTGTGTTTCTAGTACAGTTCCCCCAAGTCAGAAATTCATTTTAGTCTTACAAAATCTGTTCATGTCTTTCTATCTGTTTCACATTTGAGTCATGTTCTCTGCTCCAGTCTCCGACAACCTGAATAGCAGTCTAACATGTTCTAAGGAGACAAGGCATTACCTTTATGAATGACCTCATAGAGAAGAGGTTGGCTAACATTGTTGAAAGGCCCGGTGCCAGGCAGCTCTGGGCTATAAAACCCAGCTTCAGCTCAGCAAGACAGATTGCATCATCCCCTTCTTTCCAGTTCCAGCTTGGGATATTTAGTAGATGGGCCTGAAAAACAAACAAACAAACCATCCCACAGGTGAAGAACCAGAAAAAAATAGAACATGCATGATTTTCTCTGTTAATGCCTTGACTTTTCTGTGTACGCAGAAGCACTTCAAGTGTTTCAGTGCTCCACTCTAACCTACTAGAGATAAAATCCTACATTTCTCAAGACATGCCAGCTGTGGCACTCTGTCAGGTCCATCCTCACACCCGAACAAGCAGAATATTGACAAGCTTTCCGTCTGCACTTCTTTTTTGGTAAAACTTCCTTTTAGAGCACTTTGAGCTACTGTCTGAATGCTAAGGAACACACATACTATACAGGAAGCTAATACAACTTAGATTACAACTTATGTGAAGCTGCAACCTTAAAAGGATACTATAATTTAAAAACTTATACAACATCTGTCTTTTCTATTTCATTTCTTCCACCCTGAAGAACAATACTTGACAGTGAATATCCAACCTTTTTTCCTAAGAATGCTACTTATAAGGACAGAATGAAGAAAATAACTGAGCAAGACACACCTGAAGTATTGAAACTGATCACTTAGATATGTATAAATATTGTTCAGTTATTGGCATAACTCTGTTGGATTTTCTCTGACATATGATTTTTACGTTTGCATAGATACAAGGAAGCAGAGTCTTTCCCCCTTGTTTCCCTTCCTAAGCTAATTCCACAATTCAGCACTTTGATAAAAGCATTCTTGAAGACTTAACCATTGGAATAGCAAACAAACTGCAGTATTTAAAAAAAAACTTCCCCTCTGTGGCCGTTTAAAGAAGAGAAACACCTTGTTTTTATTCCATAAAAAGACAGGCTTCTGCCATAACATATGGGAAGAGGACACAACAAGCAACAGTAGTTCTTGTTCTAGCAGCAGGTTACAGGTATAAGGAGTTGCTATCAAACCTTCCTAGGTCCCAGATTTATTGTGTATTCCATCAAATGAAGGTTTGCCCAGTCAAGCTTTTTCTCAAACACTGGGCAGTGCTTGATTCTTTCAGAGCTAACGAAAGAAGCAGGACACCTATGACTACTGTGTTATCTGATACATCCTTCCTAAGCCCATTAGTCAGCAATTTATGGACTTCCTCACTTTAGGATTGAATAAATTGACTTCATTGTGTTTAAGGGTCACACATTTACTGTCAAAATTTTTTTCAAATTCCTTTCCAAAGTGGATTTGTGATTTTGAACTTCATAATATTCTTAGTACCGAATTCCACAACTGAGCTATGTTTGATATTAAAAAACACACAACTTTATTTATTTTGTACCTACTGCTTGGCAATTTCAGGTCTTCATGGTCGTGCCAGAATCAAAAAATCACAATAACCTCCAATAAGAAAATAAGAGCAGAACTTACAGAATTGAAGTGGTGAAAGGTCATCTGGAATCAGTAACAACTATGGACACTGTAGCTTTGAGAATTTGATCCTAGGCAACTAATAAATGTCAAGATTTTGATAAAGTCCCTTGCATATAAAAATAAAACTAAATTACTTTGTAACTGGATTCATGACAAGGTTTATTACGATGTTTTAGTCTGGAAAGAAAAATGCTTGCTATTACTGGAACTAGAAAAATAATGTATGAGTGAATGCAACGTAGCAAAAAATTCTGAGAAGAAACAGTGGCCATCACATTACCTTATTGTGATACTGCAACATCTGAGTGATAATTCTTATCTTCGGATGATAATTCTTTATGGAAATAACTCTAAAAAGAAAAGGAAAATCCTATTCAAATATTTTTTAACTGATAGGGCAATTGGATAATGCATCCAAATAGCTCTATTTTACTGTGTGTCAGTCCCACAATTAATTACCCCCCTTGTTCATCTGCCTGTAAAGCAAACTGATTGATGTCAGACCTTTGAAATATTTACACATAGTCAAACTGAGGTAAGAATTAGTGGCTAGAATTAGTACTAGAGAGCAATAAGCCTCAGCTCCTATGGAGTTTGCAGAAAAAGAGACTTGTTTTAGTATCTCTGTTCAGATACTCATTCTGTTAGGAAAATAATGCAGTTGGAATTGTTAACATCATCCTCAGTGATTATCTTCATGTCTTTGAATCAACATATTTATCAAGTAGTCCAACGATAAATGCCTGAAAAAATTAATTTCTGTCTGCCCCATCACATATTATTTATTTATAGCTGCTAGACATTCATGATATCTAAGTACCTTGAATAATGATTTTGTGTTACACACACAAATACATCTTAATTTTGATGGATTAATCCAAAGATCAATATAAAAACTGATAGCTGAATGCTGAATTTATAAAACATGGGGCTACTTTCATAATCTGCACTTTTCTGCCTTCTAAACTATTTAATGAATCTAAGATATACTCAACTGTGTATAGATCTTAAGTGGCTGGAAAGAAAAATGTTTGAGAAAAGCATGAACTGATAATGTGCTATAAAAAAGCATTGAGCAAAATTAAAGAGATGAACAGCCAAAAAAAAAAAAAATAAGCCTTGTATTTAAAAACTAAAGGTAGAAAAAGAAGGTAAAACAATGAAAAAAAATATCTGACTTATTATGGAATCATCAGTCTCATAAGACTGAATGCCATAAGTGTTCTCATTGGAGTCTTGTAGAATGTATCTTGTAAACTACTGGTCTGGCTTGTGCTTTTAAGCATATCAAAGCTAGAAAAGGAAACAAAAAACAATTGCATTATTTCAACAAGTCTTTCTTCTAATTTTCCATTTCTTGCTGAATTGTTTAATTAAACATTCAATTTTTAAAAATTAAATTGTGAGAAAACACAAGAGAATTCCACTCTCACATTAAAATTTTTGCATTTTATTACATTAAATGTATTAAGTCTACTAATAATGCATCAATCTGTGACTGGAATATTTTTAATGTATTTATGCAATCAATGTCAAAATAAAGTTTCTTGCATTGCAACACAAACCAAGTTTGTAAAATGAAACTAGGTGTATTTTATCCTTGCGTCTTTCCCAGAAAGCTACATCTCTTGCATACAGCCATCAGTTTTCCAGAAGAGCAATTTTAGTTGCATGTTTTTATTTCTCCCCTTCCTTCAATACACAGCATGCAAACATCTGACAAGCCAGTAAAATCTGTTTATAACACTGGCCAATCCAATATTAGGGAACTTTTAATCAATCACTGACTGAGACTTTAATTTCAAAAAGGAGACTTGTCTCATTAAAACTAGGATTGTATGAACAAAACAAAAAATGGAATGGCTTAGGTTTGTTGTAACTCTAGCTGCCACCTTCTAACTGACTGTTTCATCTCCTTCCTTCAGAGACTACAAGGAGGAAAGCAGGAGGAGATCTAGTGGTCCCTAATGTCATAAATGCCTTGTCAATCAAAACAAGCAATGATTGGTCTTCAGCATAAAAGAAGCAGGATGGGGACAGGAGACAACTCCCTTGTATACTTTGCTGTCTCCTGAGCAGTGCATTACTTGTAGGAGCAGATCCACCAAGGAGCAGCAGGGAATGAAGTGCTGAAGGTGCTTCCGCCCCATCGCTGACAGCAGCCCGTGCAGTGCATGCGCTCACGCCATGTCATGTTGCAACAACCTAACTGCATTCATTCCCTTTGCTCTCTGTGTTCAGCTAGGAATACTCAAATCCCAGCTCCTGCAAAATGACTAAGAGTGACAAAGCCTGGGCTCCAAGTTTTCCTTCTGACACATTAAAGCAGACAGATGAAACAGTTGAGAGAGGAGTTTAGGGTATCCTCACCTTTGGACTCTGGTGAGGATCTTTTAATTTGTCCTTTAAAAAAAAATAAAAATCCTACAGTGTTTTTTAAGTGCAACAGATCAGATATAAAATTAGCTCATCAGAGTTAAGAACCAAAAAGCCATTAAAAACCATGGAGTTTACCTCATAATATTGGAGGCATCTTCAGCATCTGGGTCAGCGCAGTATTTATTGGCAAGGATTAGGCACGCATCTGCTGACTCTATCTGAGACACCAAAGAAAAAGGAAACATATAAAGCAACATCTCTTTCCAGCTCTTCTTTCCTCATAACCTATCAGGGAATCCAGCACTGGCTGCATGAGTGTGAGTGTCAGTTCTCAATATTGCTGATCAAAAACGTTTCTAGGCTAATGTGAGTTCATGCCAGTGATTACAACCACTCTCATGTACACAGAGAAATTCTTGAAACTTGTTTATGATGACCAGAGCAGGTCAGCAGTTCAACAGACGACTCTTACTTTGTATCAGCTGAGTAACAAAGGTGGTAATGTTCATCTTTTGTAACCAGATACTGGAATTTAGACTTTAAATCCCTGGGAAGTTCCTGTTACATCAATACAGTGCTCCCACAAATCCTGCAGCTTTGGTAGGGAATTTAGGTACCTTCCTATTCAAGACAGAAGGAGGTGGCTGAATTGATTTAGACTCTGAGCACCAGATTTAGAAAGCAAGAGGAGGACACCTTATCTATCCACAGGACCTCTAGATTCACACAAACCTGAGCTTTACAAAACTCAAAGCAGATGACAGAAGTATTTTCCAGTGTATACAACCAAATATCAACAGAAAGAAGGGTGAAATACAGAACACAAAATAAGAATACACAATTTTATGGTCATAATTAGAACATGCTCTGATGAACTGAAACAGTGTGCATTGGGCTACAAAAAGCTTAAGCAATTTCTGCAGTCAAAATGGACAAAACACTTGATTAGTACTCCAGAAAGTGTTAATTACACTGTATTACAATATTCTTGGCTTAAGTAGCCAGTTTACATTCCATTGGGGAGCAAAAGAAACTAAAAAAGTTAACAATGCATCTGACAACTTGATTTTTCTTTGATTTTCTTTTCTTTAAGCTTCATGCTTTAAGAGAATGAAATAATTTACCATTTAGAAATTCTAGAGAATAAATATTTAAATAAGTAAAACTATCTAATTCTATCTACCAAAAAACTTAACTTGCATTTTTCTTTCAGGATTCTAGAAAACCGAAAAAGGGTTTGGAGGGTGAAAAAATATTTTTTAATTGTTCTGATAAGTTAAGACAACAGTATTTTAAGCAAATACTGTAAGACAATATCTTGCTATATCAAGCATTAGTGTAAAATATACTTTTGAATGAAACCTCAATGAAAAACTCATAGAGTTCAATGGAATGGCAGACCAATTATTAGATTAATAAGCAAACAATGCATTGTTTTCCTATTAATCTATTAATATACCAATCTATTAATCTAATTTAATCTACTTTATTAATCTATTTAAGATTAATGTATCTTTAGTTCACTATTGCTGTATCTTTGAGGATCTAAAAGATATGGGGGAAAAAAGGTTTAATTAACAATTTATTATTTAAGATAATAGAGGTGGACAAACATTCTTTTGGGGTTACATGAAAAAGGGCTTTGTTGTGTTTTTTTTCCAAATAATGCAAGCAGTACTTAGAAAAGTAGCGGGAGAACAGAACAACAGAGCTGTTACCTTTACTCTCGCCAGGTCATGGGGATTAAGGACTGAACCCTGATAAAATTCCACCTGAGTGAAGTGTCGTTTAAAAAGAGCTTCCAGCTCAAGGTTAGGGGAGATACTGCATTGGAAAGAGGAAGAAAACACAAGAGCAAATGAGAAGTCAGTTTCCACAACTGCTCCATTTCCTGCATTTACAAACCCACCCATTTATTTATTTCAGATATTCGGAGTTCTGCTGATGCTTTTTCTGCGGCGTGGAAACAGCATGGCTTACTTAAAAGATAAACAATACAACGCTTTCACTGCCTTACTTCTATCTGCAGTGCTTCTGGCCCATCTTGTGCTACTCTCCATGTTTGTTGTGTGTACATTTCCAAAGGATGTGAATCCAGAAGTATGTGTGCAAACACTTGAAAACATTCTCTACCAGCATTCTACCCAGAAGTTATTTAATACCACAATCATTCTCTGCATGCCCCCACAATTCCCATAACAGCTGACTGCGTTGAGTAAGAGCTCAATGCAAGATTGCTAAAAACCAGAAAAAGAAAACAGGCAGGGACCCTGTGGGGCCTGTATGAGCTACAATTAAAACCAACATAATGATGCCATGATTTACTGTCTCATTTCATTTTGACAGAAATAAAAGAAAAATTAAATGGATTACAGTCAATCACATAAAGTGGCACAAACCTTGTAAATATCTTTTCTGGTGCCACTCATTAAAATAGAAGGGATTTAATAGCTACAGGCAAAAACAAGTAGCAAGGTGCTAAACTTCTTTCATGTGAATGTGCATTTTCCTATCCAGGAAATACCACATATTTTCACTGTGGAAATCTTGATCACCAATTTCTGCACTCAGTCACTTGTTATTGCAGAGAGAGGGAATGCAAAAAATGACGTAGTTACTTGAGGATTATCATCTCTAGTTCCAATTGAAAGGACTAGATGAAAAAATTGTGCAAGTGCTGCTGATTCTTAGTTTTCAGCTTTCACTGTTAAATCATCACAAATGATATCTTTAACTTTTTAATCATTTTCTTTGACAACAAGTGTAGAATGCATTGCTGAATGCAAAATAGTATTTATTTGTAACTTGCAACTCTTCTAAACAGATGCCATTATAGAGCAGAAGAGATACTGTCTCCTATCACATGGCTTTTTCTAGCAGGTCCTCCCCTTGGCATATCTATTTGGCATTGTATTATTATTTATTAAATTATTATTAACTTACATATCATGTAGAGCCTGCAAGAAACACCAACCTCATTAAGACACCTTTCCAAATTCCACACCAGAAAAAGGCAAGATACTGTGTGTGTAGATATGTGTATGTAACTGTAGCAGTTTGGCCGTGATTGGCCAATGTGTATTACTGACATTTGATAAAACCAATGAAAGCGTGGGTACGCCTTTTACGATACACCTTTTTTAAATGCAAACCCGGGAATCATCTCTCTCTTGGTTTCCGGCAAAGGCTCAGGTAAGAGCTCCTGCCGAACATTCTCTGCTCCCCCTTCCCCCACGTGGCCGTCGGGCCTGGGGGGGAGGGGGAAGCAAGTCAGGCTGACCGGGAAAAA
>WAAG01036955.1:1665-13655 GCA_013390105.1 Tichodroma muraria | reverse complement strand
CAAGTTCCAAAGGATTAAAGTTATTTTCTTTGGCCCTTGGCCAAGTAAGTTAATTAGGTGATTTTCTTGAGATCATGACCTGTCGCAGAACTACACTGCCCAGTTGTTAAATTTCCAGTCTGGTAAATGATTCCCTCCATTTTCGTTTCCCATTGCATTTTCATGAGCGATATGTAAACCTCTTTTTCTCCCCCATCACTGGAAAACCCCCTTGTTTTATGTTTCCTAGGCACTGGGATCTATGTAGCTATAAGGTTTGAAATCAATTTAGTGTAAACAGGATGTGTACTTTGAGCAGGTTAGACTTTCCGACGAAAAGAAACATTTTATGACTTTTTGCAAAACTTACCTCTTCACCATATCGCGCCTCACTGTTTAACAGAGAGAGCTTTAAGCCTTGCCTTGGCTCAACATTAATGTCTGTTACTCCCTGAAGAGCTTTATTCTAATAAATTGTAGTTCTAGTGCAGTGAAGATTGGGTAAAATGTGGATTTGACATATATGAGAAGGCAAAAATTGTATTCTTTAATGCTGGAACCTTGAGCCTGACTCTAATCATTGTAGGTAACACTGGCAAAATTTGCTGATGAATAGTCACTAAAAATGGTGTAGAGTTTTCTGCAATGGACTTTGCAATGTTTGCAGATAGGATTTTTTGTTTTTCAAGGTGTGAGAGCAATCTCTGCTATGAAGATATTTCCATCCCCTGATAACTGTATCACAATCAGTGTTGTGCAGATGGCATTTTTCTTCTTTATGTTTAGTCATCTGAGCTCCCGTGTACTACTGTGAAGCATAGTAGAAGCTGGTATTAACCCATAACCAAATTCTAGCTAAAAACAGCACTCTTTAAAAGTAAACACATTTCTGCATTCACTGGGCTTTTATTTATTTTGTTGACGTGGAAGATAAAACAACATCGTGTTATACTTCTAAGTGTACACTCTTAACCCCCACTTAAGTGTGTTGCTGCTTAAATAAAGTACAGTATGGCTGATTATGGGGCTCTGCATTGTGCTTCCTTTGGCTGGTCTTGATGGTAGTTATATCAAATGCCTTGTAAAAAGCAATTTGTAGTGCTTTCTACCGGGGTGGCAAACAACCAGGCCAGGAAAATGCACCTCTTTTTTACAGTCCAGGCAGCAGGAAATAAGTCTCCGTTGATTTTTAGGTTGTTTTTTTTCCCTTTGAAGGTTATGGATACTTTAAGCAAGGTGTGAAATGCTTACACTACTGAGGTGAAAAATTTTACTAAAGTTGGAACTAAATTACTGTCTGGCTTTAGCAGAGGTGGAGTGCAACATGATCTCTCATGCTAAAAGCCTTTTGCAATCCAACCTTCTTTTTATTGGTTTTGTACTGTTCGTCTTTGGCAAATGCAGAAACTTAAGCCCTAAAATTCAGTTTCTCATTCAATTCTCATTGAAAATAAATTTTAAGTTAATCTTTCAGTTATGGGAAAAGGTGCAAAACCTGATTTTGTGGGGTTTTTTGTTTTGTTTTGGTTGAAACAAACCAAAAAGAATGTCTGTAATGTGTTTTTTTTGCTTTAAACTCATGAATAATTGTAGAAAGTATTTTGAATTATTTACCTGTGTGTAGCTCAAAGATGTATTTCTGGATTTCTATGTTTGTGCATATAAAATAAGAGAAGATTAGTTACTCTTTCTACTTGAGTAATTCTTGTTGCAGCAGATATGTTGTTGTGTGGCTGAAAACTTTTATTGCTCTTGTGTTTAATTGCTCTGTGCCCCTCTTGAGTAAATGCCAAAGTAGTTTTAGTGAAGAAAGACAAACCTGTCCTTGGAACCTGCATGAATCCTTCAGGCATTGGCAGTTTTGTTCACCATTTGAAATCTGTAAGAGGGCTTCAGACCAGTTCTGCAGCTGCTTGACTCAGTGGCTTTGCCCCAGTCTCTTAGTTCATAGGCATAAGCAGAGAGTGGAATTTGGTTTTTACACTGTAGTTATCTGGGTGGTCTTTCTTTAACAGAGCAAAGTCCATGTGAAACTTAATTTAGATTTAATTCCCTGACAGCAATGTCTATCAGCTGCCTCTTGCTGAAGCAAGGCTGGTGCTGTCAGACCCAGAACCCTCAACAAGTGATGAGTTAAAAGAATGGATTGTGCCATACTGGTGTGAGGTCCTGGTGAGCAGGGCTGTAACATGAAGTTAGAGACCACTGGCGTTTTCTCCTAAGGAGAAGCTGTAACCGGAGAAGTGAAGAACAAATTAGACTTAACTGATGGGATTTTGGTTTGGCTAAACTGGTTCCCTTTCGTAGGATGAATGTTCTTACAGATACTATATTGCATATTTGCTTAAGTTATTTGGGTTTTTTTCCAAGTTTGCTTTATGGGTGAGATGTTTCAAATGAGCAGTTCTTGTTACATTTTTAACTATTCATAATCAACATAGAGTTGATCCTTATACTTGAGTAATAGCAATTCTTAAGAAACCTGAAAAGCTGATATTTCTTCCACTAAAAATGAGTCAAACCATTATTTTGAGAGCTGATTATTTCACTTGCTGTGGTGCATAGCTGTGTGACATTTACTATTTGAGTGACTTTACATTCTGACTCATGCAAAGATGGCACAGAATGAAATGAACAGAGAAGCTCTTCTCTTTTTCTTGCTTATTGTTCCCTGCTGAAACAAGCTCTAGCAAGAAATAAGGCTTTTTCCCAGAGGTAGTAAGAATGGTGATTTTTCAATGTGCTCTGCAACGTAGAAGAAATTATACAGAGAAACAGAGGCTTTTGTCTTTAGTAGATCATGTGAAAATATTTACTGGAGCTGATAATGTCACCCAGGGGAAGCTGACAACAACTTGAACATGAAATGCAGCGACTGGGAGATTCCAGACTGTCGCATTATGCTAACAACATGAAAACCTCAGTCCCGCTGTTTGAGAGAACTAAATTTTGAATTGAACTAGATCATCGGAAGGCTCCCTCTGACCTTGGCTGTTTTTAACAACACTGAATTGCTGGCTGACCCTGGTAATTTAATTGCCTCTTCAAATAGCCCCATGCATGTATTTTAATATCAAAGCAAGTTTTGCAACAGGCTTTATCAGATATTAGTTGGAGTAATAGTTAATTCTGTGGTCTGGGGTCCTTGTGGCCACAGTGACTGGGTCAGCAGGTGAAAGATGCTCCTTGTCTCAGCAGCTCTTTCTCTCTGTTTTCCTGTCCTACCTGCTTGGCTACTCAGAGTTCCCAGCTCTGAATAACACTCACAGGTTGAGTCAGTCCATGATAGTATACATAATTCTTGAATGTGGGATTCTGTGGCTAAGTATAATCCCTCTTTACACTTAGTAAACACTTTGTTGTGTTTACTAAGACACACTTATTCTCTCTATTTTTTTTTTTTATTTTTTTTTTGACAGCTAATACCTAATGGATTGTCAATTCAATTAGGAAACTTTTGCCCATATGCCTTTGTGGTTAGATGCTGGATTATTATACTAAACCATTTTTCTTGTGATATCCTCATGAGTAGCACTAAGACTTTGATTTGAGCATATAGTTTTGAGTAACCAAATAAATAATTTTCTTCTGTAGAAAAAAGCTTTTATTTTCTTCTAGCACTAATAAATGTAAAAAGTGGTCTGAGGCTTAAGTTTCAGAATTAGTGTTATTTATTTCTATAGACTTATAGAATATGACAGACTCTGACATGGTTTGGAATAAAAGAAAAAAATGAAACAGAAACAGTCCATATGAATTTGATTCCCTGTGTCCTAAAAACACTTTCTGGAGCTGAATTCAGCTTTCAAGATCTGTAAATCTTGCAGCATGTAAATTAGGTGATATATACAAGTTAAGTAGCACCTAAAATTTTGTAATGGTTTTGGGTCTTGAGCCTCCCAAGGGTTGGAACTAACTACACCTACTGGCTGGATTAGGACCCTCTCTGCTTTTTTATGCACTTCATTTACATTGTAAGTTTAAACAAAGGGAATCAAACCCAGCATTTGAAGAAGAAGACTGCAGCATTTGTTAAAAACACATTTTGATAGATAACCCTTTGCCTTTAACAACTTCCATCCAACAACTGTTACCCCTCCCTCACTACTGCTACAGCAGCCTGGAGATAAACTCTGCTGTCTCTGCTGCCTTTCACAGTGCTCACACAGCAAACAGCAACTGGAAATCAGCATCGTAAAAACACATTCCTGGTGATTTGGAATTTGCTTGGTGTTACTTATTTCTACAGATTTAAGGAGCTAAATTACATAAAATCACATGAAGAGTATTGCATGATGTTTCCAATTCAAGTATGGCAAAAAATATAGAGGTGAGGTGACTTTTTTGTGGTCATTTTGTCACTGAAAAAGGAAAATAATTACCGGAAAAATAATATTTTCACTGACAGTACAGGGTAATTAGTTTCCCAGGGAGAAGACATTGGTAGCAAGGGGCTTTACATAGGGATCCATTGTCATTTTATGGATGCTCATCTATCAACTGTCAGGTTGTTTCAAAAGAGCTCGGGTCATAATGTTTTCCCTCTGCACCTTTCCCATCATGGTGGCCCAAATCTGCCTGAATAGCCATGAGTCTCCTTGTTTGCCTAGTCTGGGCATTCACAACGAGGCGGGAGGTGGCCGTGTTGCTGTGGCTGCACAGTGTGGGGCATTTGTCAGGGAGACCATCCCGTGTGTTATCAGGGGTTTCGTGCACAGGACACACTGGCAGGGCACACTTTCCTCCTCCAGACAAGGTATGCTTAGCAAATTGAGTGGGACTTCCCTAGGTGGAAAAAGTAGAGGAGGACCTCAGTTTGGTTCTCATGTGGGAGAATGTCCTCCTTGGTTTGAGTGTTAAAGATACACATATAAATATATACATAAAAATGCCACAGTTTTATTAGTCTTCCCCACGTCATATTTTGGGTCATCATTCCTAACACACAATTATTATCTAGCTATGACATCAGAATTAATGCAGAGAAGTATTAAAATTTTGTGACCTGGATCTCTCTAAGGATGCAGGTGCCTTGACATTGACAGATGTAAAAGTGACCACCAACTCTTGCAGTGGTGGCCTCACCTACAAAGAGATAACAAAAGGGGGCTTGGCTAAAACCTGAGCAAGTTTGATGTTGCAAAACAGCAGCTGCAGGTTTGCTGTACCTCCCCTGCTTTGGCTTCCTCTGGAAGCTGCTGCCTGGGAGTGTGGCTCGCCTCTACCCCTGGGGTCCTCTGGCAGTATTTAAGTCCTTGGAAGGCTCATATACTCTTCCTTATCTATCCTGGGAAATCTTTCTTCTCAGTGCTTTTCTTTAGAGAGATTTAAACTAGTCCTTGATTCCTGTTGTGCCTGAAATGTCCCAACCACCCTTTTCCCTTTTCCCTTTTCCCTTTTCCCTTTTCCCTTTTCCCTTTTCCCTTTTTCCCTTTTTCCCTTTTTCCCTTTTCCCTTTTCCCTTTTCCCTTTTCCCTTTTCCCTTTTCCCTTTTCCCTTTTCTTCCTTTTCCCTTCTTTTCCTTTCTTTTCCTTTTTTTCCCTGATTTCTGGTGCATAAAAAAAACCTTAATTCAGCAGAGTATAGGCTGCTGTTCTCAGGGCAGTAGACAGTGTCTTGCAACAGAACTAGCTTGATTTTGGATATGTTTATAAATACACCTGTGAGCATTTAATAATTAATGTTAAGGACAAAATACTTGTCCTTAATGTCAAAGACAATAGTGTAAATTGTTAAGGCAAGGTTTAACATACCCGCCCCACTTCTTCCTTTCTTTTTATTTCGGACAACTCATTTGAATTCATGATATATTTATAAGGAATCTGTAGTCTGGACTTTAAGAATTTCTATGTGAATTCACTGACAATTGCAAAAAAAGGGTGAAAACGTGCCTTGAAAAAATCTGGGTGGAGGACGTAGAAAACCTAAACCAAAATGATTTGTCTTAAAGCGTGATAATATTACTGCCTTTCTTTAGCAACACAAGTAGTTTTATAATTTGGATTGCTTGCTTATGCAGCCCCTAATATATTTTTCAGTTCATTAAATGAATTGGCTGTACAGAGATCCCAATATGACAAATGTAATTTCTAAGACTTTTACTGGGTGTGACTAAATAAATGTAAAAAATGAGGGCTGGAGGCCTCTAGTTCGTCTCAATTTCTACTTGTGTTGCTCAGTGACGCTTAAGAGTAGCTGAAAATGCTCCCTTGATGGAGTCAGATTGCTTCTTTTATTAATTCCATTCATAAATACACACTGGGTGTCCAGTGGAGCGCTTAAAACCCCAATAATCAAAAGCTTATTGTGTGTTTGAGAAGCTTGAAAGAGAAACTGAAGTAAATACCAAGGGAGAGTAGAATAAAGTTAGAGTTTTTCTTTCTAAGTCAGCAGGAGGTCGTCTAAAGTATAATGTTATGCACAAGTTTTACCATCGAGGCTGTGATGGGGGGTGTGGATATGTGTGCAATTACAGTAGTAAAATCAGTGTGCCATGCATAACTAATGCAGTGCTCTGCAGATGGCAGCACCCCAGAGCAGCATTAACAGCTATCTGATGGCCTCTGTGTGTGTGAGACATGGAGGACTTGCACCTTTATTTCAGCTCTCCATTTAGCTCTGTCCCGCTCAAACAGCACGAGGCAAAATTCATGAGAAAGCTATTAAAGAACAGAGGCTATTTGTTTTTTACCTTAGCTGTGTTTTTCTCTAAGGCAAAAATTCTTGGTTTTGAATGTTGAGGTTTTCTGAGGGGAATTTATTTTGTTCTCTTCTCAGTTAGTGAGTGTGTATGAAGAATGGAAAAGTGGTGTTTGCACCGTAGTGAGGCTGGGTTGCTTGAATTAACCTGGTTACACAAATTTCTCTCCTTCCTTTAGCTCTAAGGCAGAGTTATAGGGAGATAAAAAGTAGTGTCTCTTTCTTCCAGAGCTGCCAATTGCCAATTCTCCATACCTTCTGTAAAGATTCTTCAGTTCTCATCAGCTGAGGACTTGCAAAAGCTCTCAGCCTACAGCTTTGAAAAAGCAATTTTGGTTTTGAATTCATATCACTTCTGCTTAACAGTAAATATACTTTTAACTGGGTGAGGGGTGTGCCCTGAAGCTCGGGACCTGGGCAGGGCTTGGATCTCTTTTTGGGTCTTTTCTTAAATCTCAGACCTGGCAAGCAATAAAATACAAGTTCTGAGCTGGTAAGCATTTTGGTGCACTGAGTCTGTGGCATCCTGTGAAGAAAATGATCTGATTCTTCAGCACCTCCCGTTATTTTATGGAACCATTTCCATGACGGCATGGCAGCAGAGGATCTCACATGAGGAGCCATGAGAAGTACTGAGAACTGGAAATAAATACTTCTCTGAGATAAACAATAACATTGATCTTGGCCACACATAACACAGAATTTCTCCCAAGACCCCCCTGTCAGGTCCTTTGAAACCTCGAGGCCTAAGCAGGTCCTTTTTTGGGTAGAATCGCTTAGACGCTTTTCTTTGCAGAAATACAAAACTTTCTTCTTTTTTTTTTTTTTTTATCCTCTACTAATAGTCATGAAGGATGGCAATGTGAGTGCCTACTATTCTATTCTCCTCATCAAAATTACAAAGAAACAGAAAGATCTGAAGCTTCCAAGCCAGTGCAGTAATAATAATGAGGTTGATTTTTCAGGGTAACATGTTGGAGAATAAAGCAAGGAGGATGCTACTCCATACATCCATAGTAGACACACTCAGAAGTTGTCTTTGAGATCCCAAGTGATTTGGTAAGACAAAAAATGGAGCATCACCACTACACAGAACTAAGTTGTAGGGGAATGAAGAGACAGTAGGGTAGCAAAATCAGTGTTTTAGCCACCAGATCTTATTGTAGTTAGATTTTCCTTAGTCTGTTCTGCAGTTTGCATTTGTAAGAGCAAAGGACTTTTTCGCCTGTGTTGTTCATGAAGGTATGTGATCTCGCTCTGCCTACAGCATGTAGAGAAAGAGCTCTCAAAAACTGCTGCTGATCACAAGGAGGAAAAGTGAGTGCGACAACTATCTTCACTTGGGAAAACCTGTGCTTCCATCTGTTTTCACTATAGTGCAGTGTTGGAATAATCTTTATATTTCTGGGAATTACATGGTGCGTCTTCTCCCAGACTAACATCAAACAGAAGAGTAGGGCTTTTACACTGCTGATGTCTGGCAGAAAGGATCAAGAGACAACTAGGTTGGGGGAAAAAGCTTGTCTTTTGATGCTGATCTAGAAGGGGTCAACAAAACAGAAGGTACACGAAACCAGTGGGATTCCAGCGTGGATGAGCAGACCTAGCAAAAGAGAGACTTAAAGATTTGAGTTCTGCCTGGTGCTTCCTCCACCAAGAAGAATGCACGGTGCTGGAGCCCTGCACTGGTGTGGAGATCTGGTGCAAGCACTGCTCTTGGTAAAGGTGGCCTGGAGCACGGAGCCCTTGGTGCGCCTGGAGCCAGCATTCGTTCCAGCACCACGGGGAGGTGACAGTGGCCCCTGGCTGGTGCACCAAAGCAGGAGGACATGCACAGGAATGTGCATGGGGATGTGTGCTGACAAACAGGTGGCTCTAACCGCACACATCCTTTCTGCTACTAATCTTCATTTGTGTGTGTCAAGGGTTGTGTTTTTACACGTCTGTCAGTTTTAGAGCATTCCTCCATATTCTCCAGCATCTGCAGGCAAGTACATAGGAGCTGAACTGTTTGTCATGTGAGGCTGGGGTTTCTGTTTGCATGACAGAACTTTTTCATGACATATGAGTTTTTAAATAAAAAACACGGAGAGGCAGCAAATCACTTGGGTTCAGACAATGGAAGAGGAAAAAAAATCCCACCTAAACAATAGATGTTTAAGTAGAAAGTGTTCCAGCTCCTTCTGACAAAGAGCCTCCAGAGGATTACAATGCAGTCAATGTTGCTTTAATTAAATTTAATGCTGTGTGAAATGCACTCTGAGAAACTTTGATGAATGACTGGGGCAATTCATGTGGCTCACTAAAGGGCATCCAGCTCTTGCAGGGGTGTCAAACCACGATGAATTGGTTAGTACAGGCATGTTTATAGACTGCCTAAGGAACCTTGTATCTGTGTGGCAATGTCAGAGATAATGTTATGATTCTCTGGACCTTGGGGGGCTTTGGTGACATGGTTAATGAGATAGCCCAGGGAGTGTCCCAGTGGGTTACTTGCAGACCTCCCACATCAAAAGGAGCAGCTTTGCCCCTTCAGAGCCTGCCGTCCTCTCGATCTCTCAGCTGGCCCATGCTTTCCGTAGGGCCACTTTTTTTTTCCTACCTCCTCCTCCTCCTTCTTTTTTGGTTTTTAGTCAACATTAACTTTGGCTGCTGAAATTCAGAAGTGGTTAGTTTTTAATTTGGTTTCTCTTTGACCCACCCACACAATGGCTTTCAAAGTTTTTTATAGGAGCAACAACCTCCAGTTACCCTCCTCCCAAAGCCTCTAAATGATGACAACAACAAAGCTTAAGCCAAAGAGGTAAACAAGGGAGGAAAAAAAACTTAACTTTCTCTCTTTCTGTTCCTTCTTTCTCCATCACAAAAAAAAGAGGAATGTTTCTCCCATGCAGAGTTTGGTTACAAAGCAATGGGCTATGATAGTACAACTGGGTCTTTTATCTGCTGCACCCAAAAAAGTGAAGGAAAAAAAAAAACACCAAAAAACAGTGCATCAATTGATAAATGGAAGTCTGTTATTCATGTTTGATTTAAAGGGTTGATTATAGGCCTTTGGAAAAGGTTGTTTAACAATTTCTCTTTGTAAGGGGAAAAACCTCACTGTATGTTTGGTTTAAAGTGAGGTTGGATGGCAAGTAAACATTCTTGTAATAATACAGTGATCTTTGCAAAATTCTTGGCCCAGGAAGTAGACGTTCAGCATATTACATCATTGAGGGAGGCACATCAAAGTCAGTGTAAGACTACCTCAAATGATCCTTATAAAATACAAAAACCAAAATTTTTTATTCTGTTTTTTGAATTCTAGAGAAAAGGGGCAGGGCTCATGGATTTAATAAATTTCATATCTCACAGATCTAATGACAGATGCAAGTGTTCTGCTTTGGATGACTGTATGTTTAAGACTTGTGATCTTGGGCAGAGAAATAAGTACTAATAGGAAACCAAGATGGGATCTTCTGCAGTGCCCAAAGCAGCATTCTAATTGATCTAGCCTGTGGATGTTCACAAATTCTGGTAGGTTAAGATGTGTGTCATGAACTTTGAGCATTCATCTCATACTGTGTTTGAATTTAAGCATTTGTTCATGTCAAACAGGACTGAAGAAATGGTAAACATAAATGTGTACATGTCAGTTTTTGAGTATACTTATACATGCACACTTAGGTTGAGTCAAATATTCACTATGATTTGCTTTCAAAACCCTTTGTAAAGCTTCTCTACCCCTCAAAGCTTAAAAAGAACTCAAACAACAAAACACCTCACTCAAACAAACAAACAAATCCCATCTAGCTGAGTCATCCCTGGCCACCTCATTGTGAAATAGCCAGAAACGGTCACCTGCTTTCTGCAAACTTTATTTGTGTTGGACAGTTCTGCTGGTGGTGGCTTCCCCCACAGTAAGAGTGGGAGAAAAGGGTGGTGGTGGTGATTTGTGTGCTGCTTGATGATGCTGACAGGTATTAGGTCTCTTGGTGTTTTATGAAGGTCCTAATCACTCTTTTGCAAGTTCATTAAATGTTTAGCTATTCTTTAAATGCTGTTGGAACCACATCAAGAGGTGAGATCAAGAGGCAGCCATGCCCAGAAGCCTGTAGTGTAGTGGTTATGGCAGATCTTGTTTATCTTAAGCACCTGAAGTGGAACATTTCTTTCAGAAGGTTGGGATTTTTTCTACTTTTTGTAAAAGAAGTATCTATGCTGTTCATCAGCAAGCCAGCACCACCCTTCTGGTGGCATACTGTGTCAAGCTGTCAATCCTGAGCCTTTTGCTCTCTTCCTTCTGCAGGCAGGGCTCTTGACTTTTGGTAGGGGATGACAATGGCTTCCTGGGTGACATTGTCAACTTTGCAGGGGGTAAAAATATAGCAAAATCATTTTTGTTGAAAAATTATTTGCAGAGATTGAAAGCTAGTTTTTGTTGAGAAAGTAAATGAATACATACATGCAAATAAATATATTTCCTACAAAGCTACATTTGCTGGAGTGCACAGAACAAATGGATGATTAGTGTGGAGGGTTTTTTTAAGATTGTTGTAAAGGCCAATGTGGCCTTGAAAGGGCTGTATCATTTCTCCTCTGGTTGCAGCACTGGGAGATGCTGCTCACCCATGCCTGAAGAGCTGGAATGGCCTCCTGGCCCTGCCACTACAGGAGAAGGTGGAAAATGGGCAGACCCAAGCCAGGCCCTTCCTTCCTTCTATCTCTCTGTTATCTGAATCAGCTATCCAGGTAGAAGCACTTAAAGGGCATTTATTTAATAAGTTACTTGCTGCTGGCCAATATTGCTATAATGAAGTTGTAACTAGATCAGAGAGGAAGCAAATGCCAGGTTTGGTTTGGTAACTTGTCTTGCAGAGAAGAGGGGAAAAAAGGCAGAATAAGCTGAGTGGTTTCCAAGACCCTAATCTATTTTTAAATAGGTCTCTCTGAAACTGTAGCAGCAACAACAATCTTTGCTGTAGTTAATGGGCTGTCAGTGTATCCTTTATTTGAATGACTGTTTTCTGAATCAGAAGTTAAAGACATCGTGGTGTTGTCACTGAGTCAATGGCACTAAGTCTAACAAAGGACTTTGAAGCCACTCTGAGCAGCAGCCTCTGATGGCTTCAAAATAACAGCAAGGTCAAGGAAAAGGCAAACACACCTAACAGTGTCCCAGTCTCCCCAGAGCAGCCACACAGAGTGCTTTTGTCAGCCAAGCTGGGAGCGTTTCTTCATTACATTTACAGGCTGGAATGGTGTGACAATTAATAAATCTGGCTCTAGGAGAGAGTTGTTACAGAAGTGAGCTTGAGGAGCCAGGGCTA
>WAAG01036948.1:0-15217 GCA_013390105.1 Tichodroma muraria | reverse complement strand
GTATGCATTTTTCATAAGATAATCCATAATTATTAACATATATGGGATATAATGAAATAATAATTATGGGACATGAAAATTAAGACATCATGATAATTTCTGCAAAATGTGTAATTTAAACAAAGGCAATGAAAAATAAAAGTCTTGAAAATAAAAACAAACAGAAAGTTCTCCAAAACCCCAAACCACAATTCAAAATTATTATTATTATTATTAAATTACAGAAATGACTGGATAAAGATTCCATTANTATTATTATTAAATTACAGAAATGACTGGATAAAGATTCCATTATTACATTGCAAACTGTTTACAAATCCTCTTCCTCCCTCAATCATTTGAAAAGACCTGAGTTAGTATCTTGCATTTCCTGTGCCAGCACTGATATTCACCATAAAATACAATGATTCAGCTGCTAGGCTAGTCACATAATTTTTCTTGGCTTTCTAAATATCTCAATAAGAACATGAAAAGATGCACAGATGGGAACTATAGTCAGATGACTAAGATGATCTTACATCAGTAAAATCCACATATGCAAGCCTTTCTATGAAAAAGTGAGCCTTTGAGTGATAATTGAACAATTTTAGCAGATAAACTCTGAAAATGCAAGGCGAGTGGGGTAGGTGAGGAAGTTTACTGCTGCAATCAATGCTAAATGTGAATGAACTCCCTTGAGACATGCATGTGTATCCCTGAGAGTTAGAAGTCACCCACAGATCATGAGATTAGTGGGCAACATGGCTACTAAAAGCTCAAAAAGCATTAAATCACTTGTAAGCCTAAATTACATTTTCTGAAGTGAGTCACTGCTCAATTGTTCAACTGAAGTCTGTTAAGAAACAGGCAAACACCCTTTCTTGTTATCAGGTAGGATGATCATACCCTGAAGTTATGACAGCAAGAAATGTTGCCTGAAAGGAGTTCTTTCTCTGTTCACAGTCCCAGGCAGGAATACTTTAAGTTTGATTATTAATCAAAACAATTCAACTTTCATCTTTAAAGAAATTAACATAAAACTGAATTACATTAAAGATCACTAAATTTTTGTGGCAGCATAACTATTTTTCAGAAAAAAACCTTTAAAGAAACAGCGCACTTGATAGCCATGTTGAAGAGCAACACGGAAGTCTTTGCCTCCCTGTGGAGCACTGCCTTTTAGACTTTACAATTTTCTCTTTGTTACAAGTACAGATCAGGCCCTCAGTTTGACCGAGAAATTTTAAGAAACAGCCTTAAAACTCCTTCCCTCCTCAAACAAGCAAACAGCATCTTTAGTACAGCTTTTTGCAGGTGAACGTGCAGAAGAATGTACACACATCAACTGCTAGCCAGACTTGAAGTTGGCATTAAATTAATTGATGTTGTCATTAAAACCCTGAGCGGTCACACCCACAGAAGAAAAATTACGATACGGGAGAAAAGAAATGTTCTAAGATTTTTTAACAGTGAATTACACCCCAAAACATTTGTAAACCACTTATGAGAAAAATTCTTTAGAAGTATCAATTCTGAGATTGATGTCAGAGGAAAAAAAAAACCAACAACAACAAAACAAAAAGAACAGAAATAACCTGTTACTTTTGTGCAATAACCTAATTTAATGAACTTATTGGATGCAAATATTTTGACATTTGGCTGAACTCCAACTACAAATCTAACAACTTCTTCCATCTCCAATCACTAAGCCTACTTGTAGAGTCTCTGTTAAAAAGACAAAAATAGCCTATATTAGGAACAGTATGTGCAGCTTTTGTTACATTCCCTGAGAGAAACGTATTCTGGAAAAAATTAACTTCATACAATTACTCCTGCTTGGTACCTAGAAGTTCATTTAGACAACATTTGACCATTAATCCCCAATGCTCTTCTGTAAAGCCTTGCTAATCTGTATTATCACCATCAAACACTACCAAAACTCAAAACACCTTACACAAAACAGATGCAAGTGGCAATCGGGGACAGAAAGGAAAAAAAATTCAAGATAATGGTAACACAGAAGGTATAACTATGAAATACCAGTGGCTATTTTTAAAATATGTACATATTAATATTTCTTAATATTTTCAATCTGAGTGGGGTGACTTTACTGTCAACCAGACTCATTCATTAACTGAGTGCTTAATCCTATCCTATTTGACCAAGTGACTAATCATGCCCTCTTGGGGCTCCATGATTAGTTTTTTAATTATGCACTTCAAAAAAATTATGCACATTTGAAACAACAGGGTATTTCCCAACTTCTTAAACTCAGCAGATCTAAAAATTTCAACTGTTTTCCTTTCTCATGCACCAGGAACAATGCAGACCTCCCTGAGAGCATACAGCAACTTCAGTAATACTGCTGCAGAGCAGTGCCTCCCAGGGGAAAAGAAAAACAAAAAAATTATTTTTATTTATTCTGATTCCTATAGAGACAACAAAGTTAAAAGTAGTTAAAAAGCAAACCAGATAAAAACAAGCAAACCTGCCCCACCAGATATGATTTTAATCACATATATGTGTGCTGAGTGAGAAGTGCCTGTTCTTTCACAAGCTGCAAGGTAGCCTGTTAAAAATAGTCGAGCAAAGAGGAAATAGTTTATGCAATGAGAGAGGAGATAAATCCTGCGGATTTACTGGAAACATTTACTTGCATAATCAAAGAAGGGTTCCTCGTTACCCTGCACACCCTCTGCTGGCTGCTACATACACAGGAAGGAGGAAAAGGAAGAAAAAAAGAGCTATTGAGACTTTATGTGTATGTATACACACACTTGCTCAGTGAAAACATATCTAAACCTCCAAATACAATCACATAAACTATTTTAACCATATTATCTACAAAATACTGAAAATTTAAATGTATTGCCTAACAGAAGATGATTTGTCTCAACACAAACTATGTTTTTTTTTATTAAAGGTGATGAGAATTGGGATAGAGCAGCATGAATTTTACTGCTGTCTAGTTTATATTCAAGAACCGCATCCATTTAACATTCTTACAGGACTCTGGACGTCCATGTAGACTTTGATGAGCTACAACCTGCCTTGCCAGCTCTGAAGCCACTGGCGATGTTGCAAATCCACCGGACAGTACACTACACTTACTGCCCTAATCAGCTCTTTGAAGGAGCAGCTGCAACCATTGTGTTTGTGTTTAGCTCCCTTCAAGCAGTAACTGCAAAGCACCAGAAAGTTAAAGGACTCTCTCTTTCCTTCAGTATCAGTGAAGATTCAAGGTCCCACTCACATCCTGAATAACACATATGGGCACACAAAAAGATCAGCAACTTTTGATTACCCCATTTGGGCGTTTGGCATCTGGCAACGAAGAGAAGCAAGTCTGTCCACAGACTTCAGTTGCTCTGCCGGCAAGTAGCAATTGATGGCTGTGACACTTGGGATGAAGCTCTAAAAATACAAAAAATGAAGTATCGTACATCTCAAGAAGATTCTGTTGACCTTGGAGTTTTAAACGGGTTTCAACAAATCCGATAACCCTCCCTCCAGGTCCGGATACACTCAATCCCACACAGCCGTGCCCAGAAACGCTCGCGGCCGGTGCCCAAAGGCTCGCAAGTGCCAGGCTGGGCGGTCACGCCCGGGAATGCCCCGCGCCCAACCCCGAGGGCTGAGCTCTACAGCAGGAACGTTTTAAAAGAAAGAAGATATCACTTCCCACTTCTCCTTAACTAGTTACCACTAGAAAAACTTTCCTGCCCTTATTTAAAAAAACAACGGGTAAAATGCTTCCATCTGCGCGCCCCGCACGTCGAGCGCCCGCATCCTTTAGCGCGGGATCGGGGGGAGCCCGGCCGGGGCAGCGCTCCCGGTGCGCGGTACCGGCCGGCGGCGGCTGCGGCGATTCTCACCGAGCCCTGCGCAGCGCCTGCTCCTGCCCGGCCCTCGGAGCGGTACCTCATCAGCGCCTACGCCGCAGCGCTCCCATGCGGGAGGCTGACCCCGCTTCGCCCGCCACCCGCGGGCACCGCGCGGCCGCCTCAGCCGGCNGCGGAAAAACTACAGTACCCGGCGGGCCGCGGAGGAGGCGGCGCAGGGATGTCCCCGCCTGGCGTGTGCGGAAACCGCCGCTGCGACTACCGGGGAAGTGCGGGGCGCGGAGCGCTGTCGGGAGGCCGCGGCTCGCCTCGGTCGGGAGTTAAGGAGCAAGGGTGGTTCGGGCCTTTTCCCGCTTCGCTTCACCTCTCGCCGGGCAGGGCGGGGGTTTAAGATAAATCCGGCGCGGGCTTGACCCTGCAAGGCCGCACGCCCTGTCGAGAGCGAGCCTGGAGCGGGCGAGAAAGGCGGTCCCGCCCCGCGGGCCGAGAATATGCCCGCAGGCGGCCTCCGGCGGGGGCAGGGCCGCCCTCCGGGCGTGCGGGGTGCACAACGTCTGCCGCCTCCTCACCCGCAGGGCCCACGGCTTCTACGCCAGAGATGCCGGTGTGGCGCACAGGAAGAACCTGGGACTCCTCAGGAAGATCATATGTCAGGTAAAAGGCTGCGCTTCGGCGCAGGCTGCAGCCCTGCGGGTTCGGGCTTTCAGCCGAGGGGGCAGAGTGTCAGTCCTCAGCCCGGGTGTTCGAGAGGTGCCCGGTCACGCTGGAGAACAGGTATGGGGAGAAAAAAGGTGCCGTTTTGATGAAGAGATAGTAGTAATGGTTAAATTTATTTTACGAGGCTCAGACCTAGAAATGTAGAGAGGATTGTGCTGGGCAAAAACTGCAGAGGCACTTGCATATCTAATAATTGTGTTAGAAATAAGCTTTTATGAGATTTTATATCACCTATTTCCCTAAGGTAGCTTCGTATTTAATACTATTCTTAAAATCTTAGTGCTTGGTGTTAAATTTGAAAGGAGTTTGCATAATAAGGTAATCGCCAGAGATTTTCAGGTAAAGGTAACCCCAGTTCTCAGTGAAACTGATGTTACAGAAAAAATAGGAATTAAACCAATTACAAACTGACGTGAACTCTTTTTTTTTTTTAGTCAAAACAATTGCTGCTTCCATACAGTAGTTGATAGCAATACACTCAAAAAGAATGTGGAAGTGAATTGACAATTATCATTTATTGGAACTCAGCTGAAGTGTCTGCTCATATAACTAGACCAATAGGCATGCAAGGTTTACTGAAATAAAAATAAGTATGTCTGACTTACACTTCTTTTTTTCTAAGACTGGAACCTTTGTTAATGGTATAGAACTCCTGATATTTAAAATGCAAGAAACTTTAACGTGAGCAGTTTATTTCATTAACGTTTCAGGCACTTATAGCAAATAATGGGGAATACGTTTTTCTATCTTTCACACCAAACACCAGCAGCAGACTGGAGTTAGGTGTTCAATAAATCAAATTAATTACATATAAAAGAATTCTCTGCATATTTATACTCTGGGGAGTTTAGCCCTTGATTTCAAAAGTCACCATGGAAGTTTAGTTGCCAGTTTTAATACAGGCAAGTTAATGACAAAGTATTCCTTACCTCTGCTGTCCACAGTAGCTAATTAAAAATATTTTTATTTGATTTTTAAAAAAGACAATATTTTCTTATAAAAGATCTGTTAATTTTATTTATAAAAGCCGAATAAGATTCTTTCTTGTGTACTCAGCAGTAAAGTTTTAATTAATGTAGGTTATTAAGTTGTAGGAGCCAAATAAAATATTTCTCAGAAGCAAAGTTTGTTAGAAACAGCCATCACTGTTAAAACTATTGTGTTTCAGGAAAGTACTAAATTCAAGAATGTTTGGACAACTCATTCTGCATCTCCTATTGCATATGAAAGAGGAAGAATTTACATGGACAATTACCAATGCTGTATTACCAGGTAATAACTTTACAATTATGATGTAAAGTCTTGCACTAAAAATCCAGATGAACAGTAGTTCTTCGTAGTCTGGCAACTAGCACTGTGCTAAAGAGCATGTCACAGAATCAGCCTATGTAACAAGCTTGGTACTATGTGCATTCTGTATAAAATAAGTAAATTATTATTCATGTAAAAGTATAGCCTGCAGTATGTGCTGGTTTTTGCAAATGTATTTTGTAGATCAGTTCTCTGATCTAACATATTCTTCTGTTCCATGATCAGTGGCAGAGATGCAGGTTAGGAGGCAGCCCATGGTAGGGTAGAGGACAGGAAATCTGTGTGCCCCAGCCCTTGTCCTTGCCTGTCCCTCCTGTGAGGGAAGTAGCGCAGATTTGGAGAACTGAATTGCTGAGGAAGTCGTGGACAGAGCAGTTTTGAGATAGTGTCATTTGATACATAAAAGACAAACTACTTTGTCAGGGTAAACCAATAAGAGTTAATTAAGTTAATCTATCACCCACAGCTGAGATCTAAATCTGCTTTTATTCCTACATTGTCTGAAAGTTTTCAGTACTGGGTTAACCTGTCTAACATCTTTCAGGGGTTTTTTTGTCTCATCCTCTCCCAGACGGCAAAACTGTGCACAGTACAAAGCTTTTATTTTGTTGCCTTTTTCCCAACCTGGAAATGAAACTCAGGATAATTTTAGTAAGGAGGTAATATAAAAGTGAATCTTTAGTGAAGGCTTTCAGAGGCAGTTATGGAAAGATGTCCACAAAAGCTCACCCTTACAGGGATGAGTGCACATTTATAGGTTTTAGGAAATTAGCATAATTAATGAAAAGCACCAGTTAGGAGGACAAGTGGTGATGCAATTCCCCACCACCACCCCAGGTCAAGCCCCTTCTCTGGAGCCCCCCTTCAGCACTGGCTGTACTTTGTCCATGAGGATGTGTCTCAAAGAGTTGTTCTTGGCCTTGGTTCCCAGGAATAACCAAGATAGCACGGAGCCTTGTACCTCCTGGGGCTTGGAGCTCTGGAATTTGTTTTGTCTTTCTGCTTAAAGAAAGGCCATGGAAAACTGCTGAAAAAACTAGTCACTAATACAATAGACTACAGAGCTACAAATATATGTGTGAAAAATACAGAGATCATATAAAAGGAAAAAAGGCAAAACCCAAATGGCATCAATTTTAATTAGTAGAGGGTTTTTTTAAATATCTGAACATGACGCCACACCTTTGTTATGAAAGGCAGCATTGGAAGAACTTGAGGGGAAGGTTCCAAGATGATCATTAGTTTTTGAAATATGCTTTCTTCTTAATGTATATCACTAGAGCAAGAATGTTACTATTAAGTTTGTTACTTAAAAATAACCAATCCAAAACTAAAAGTAAACCCAAAACTAAAAACAAAAAAAGCAAACAGACTAAAAGATTTAGAGAAGGTTAGCTTTTAAATATTACATTATATTAACTATTGTTTATTAGGCCTTATTTTGAGAGCAATTTCAGGTATATTTACAAAGGAAAAGTAAGATGTTTAGATTTCTGACCTGCCTAAGGAGAAGGCAGGATTTATAAAACTGTATGAAATGACTTGTTGATAGAAAGTGGTCTATAAAACAGACTAATGATTAACAATCATTTCCTCTAGCATTGCACAACAGCCAAGACTAATTTATCAAAAGTCAAAGTGTGCCAAGTCTGAAAAAATAGAAGATGCTTTATTATTGGAATGCCCACTGGTAAGATTACTTTTTACTAGAGCATTTTCGTGCAGAATACTAAATTAATTTATTTTTATGAAACATTTAGAATGGAGTGCTTTTTCCTTCCAAACTATTTTCTTAATACTTTTATGGAGCTAGGTTATTAAAGGTTTGCAACATGGGCCTTATTTATATTAACTGAACATTTAGAAGTATACTTCTCTGAATTTCTCAATAATGCATTCGAATGCTTTTTTCATAATCTTTCATGGAAGATTTTAAAACCAATGCTTTTATTCTTATACAACTAATTATTAATTCCTTACAAAATAAATTCTGCTTATATTTTTCTTTATTTTTTAAATGGCAAAGTCAGTAGCTGGGAGTTTTAGTTTTCTTCAGATCTGTTGACATTAAAAAAAACAAACAGCAGATACACTGGAGGCTCATTGAAGCAACTCTGCCCAAAAACTGTTCTGCTGTTTCTACCTGATAATTACATAATTTCTCTTCTTCACCCAGTGTCCACAGAGCTTAGAAATATTAGCTCTATCCTTGAGGTGCCTAAAACTAAAGCAGTGTAAATAGCATTTGTAACAGTTACTGTTGAGTTACCACTGAATATCTTATTTTGAAATACTTAAACAATTTTCTCAAGATTGGTATCAATTAGATCAATAAGCAGTTAATTTTTGCAAGGTGAGGATTTTTTAAAGAGTGCCTTTTCTAGAAAAGGTGACTGTCTTGCAAAAAGTGTGGCAGCAGATTATTTATGTCATAGGCAATTATTTGGCATGGACATGAGCTTAAAGATAACGATCTGATTAGCAGGCAGCTTTCCTCCTTCATTTTTTGAGGAATGTGTATTTACTTTTGTGTTCTGACTGTGTCAAAATGTTTTGTATCCTCCTGATACAAACTTTTTTCTAATAGCCTTTTTTTATGTAGGGAGAAATGCTACCAAGTCCATCAGATTATAAAGCTTCCCTGGTAGTCTTGACAGTGCAGAACTGGCTTCTACGTCTCTCTGCTGATAGTGGAGAAGTACTGGAAAAAGTGTATCTTGCTGGTTCCTGTTGCAAATTCTTCAGGTATTAAACAAAACTAGGCTTTATATCACTAACAGTCAGTAGTAGTATAGTGGAGAAAGCAAGCTTAGTATCAATTAAGTGATTAGTACTATAGAGGAGAAGGGGAATTGTGTTATTTTAGTACTGCCCTATGGCTGACAACAGGCTTGTTAATCTAGAATATTACCTGGAGTACTGTTCCATCATGCTCTTACCAGTAGAAAAATTTCATCTGCTTAAGTATTATGGGGTCAAATTTGGTATCAAGTTCCACAAAACCTAGAACTACTATTTGCTTTTCTCTGACAGCTTAACAGCTTTAGTGTTGCAGTGGCAACAGACCAGGAGAGGACTTTAAGAGCTGAACAACAAACCTGATCAAACATACAAACAATGTGTTCGAAGTCTGAGCTGTTTTTAATTTGCAAGGGTTCTTCTCCATAGGGTAGCCGTATTTCTCTTTTAAAGCAGGGCAGTTACTGTTTCTGGTAAACTGCTTCTCTTTTTTGGTTTTCAGGAAAAAAATATTTTCTTGAGGCTGAAGGATAAGAAAGATTATGGTGATTATGAAGAGAAGGAGAAAAATTAAGATAGTGAATATTCATGCTTTCCGAATTTTTCTCACAATCCTGTATGAAATAAGTAATTCCTAGTTCCATGGATTTCTGCATTATTGCAAACAGCAAACATCTTGAGCATCTCTTCCAAATCAAATACTGAAGTTTGCCTGTGCACAGGCATCTGCTTAGTTACATCTGATTATATTTTATGTGAAATAATATATTAATAAATGGTTTTTAAGTGATTAAGGCAGGCCTTTTTTGTCACAAATAGGTATCTGAGCTGGGATACTCCTCAAGAGGTAATGATTGTAAAGTCAGCTCAGAATAAGCTCCCTGCAGCAGCACGGCAGGTAAGTTTGTTGAAAACCTCGTTTTTACAACATTGATCAAAAAAAAAAAATTACAAGCACAAAGATGGGGACATTATACTTGATTATTATGGTAGAAGATAAAGGTGACCTACCTTTAATAACTATATTCAGTATTGTTCCTTCATAGGCAGGAATCCAACAGACTGTATTGTTTTATCTTGCTGTATTCCAAGTTTTGCCTCTTTCATTCATTGGAATGCTGGAAATAAACAAAAAGGTAAGTTAATTTCTCTAATAATACGTAATATGTAATGTAGTTCAATGCAGCTGTAGTTTAGGCACTTATTTCAGAATTTCAGAAGTCATACTTACAGCTTGTAAAAGCAATTGAAACATTAATTAGCAGCAGTGTTCTTGTGTCTCATAGGGGCGTTGGGGCAAATATTCTTAATTCTAATGACCAGAAGAGAAGATACAGATGGATTCTGTTACTGGGTTACTCTTTGATACGCAGCAGGACTTCAGCCTTTTCTTAGATCAATCATAAGAATTAGGGAACCCTAAAGTGTTTGTACACTTCTTTTCACCTCCTTAAAGAAAGACAGGTGTGCCTCTGACCCAGTCCTGGTAATAGTCTATGAATTCTATATGCATTTACAAACGTTTCACACTTTTTTTATCACTGTTAGTGAACGACAGAAGTAAATATGTCTTGCTTTATCAGTCAAGAACAAACAACCTGAGTTCAGTTTCTGACCTATAAGTAAGTGCATATACTTAGGAAGAAACTTTTAGCCAGATTGTCATTTTTACTGTTCTATTTTAAGTCAAGAAAGCTCTGGATACAACTTACATATGAAGCAGTACAAACATGCAAACTATGTCTTTTAGGTTCTGTGAGGTACAGTGTCTTTTAGGGTCCTGAGCTATAAGCTGGAGTTTTAGCTGGTGCTGGGTTGGGTTGAGGCTGTAATTGAAATTGGGCCTGGCAAGTAAAGGCAGGGGGTTAAACTTTTTCACTTGGGCCCATGAAAGCTTGGGGGTACTGTGTATTGTTCTGCTCAAAAGTAGTATTTAGGACTGGAAAAAACGTTACCAGTATCAAAGGTATTCTCAATCTGGTTAGGAATGGCATGCCAGATTCATCGCGGTCGTGGTAGGCTGAACATGCGAAAGAGCACTTCGTCAGCTGTGTCTGTACAGGGTACTCATCAGAGAAGTAGAAAATCATAGTGGAAGGGGCAGCATTTGGCATGTGAGAAGACACCCAGCAGGAGACGCAAGCGGTGCAGGCAGTGACACACCTGACCCGGAGCAGTGGAGCCCAGCTGGTAGAGAGGAGTTGGGGTTAGTGCTGCTGCTTAAAGCTGCAGAACGCGCCTCGCGCGCCAGCTTTACTGGGATGGCATACCACGAGACACGCTGCCTTCGGAGTGGCTGAGGTCTCAAGGATAGAAAGGAGACTTTAGGGTTGGAAGATTATTAGAGTTTGTGTCTGAAAGACACTGAGACCCAAGCTAACACATGTATTGAGAAAGAGCCATAAAACTAAATAAAAGGCAGAGTTTCAGGAGTGAATATATCTTTCAGAACCAAACATCACAAAATTGCCGGTAGTGTTAAAATGTAGGTGTCTTATGGTTTCTGGGTTTCTTTAGGTTTTTATTGTTTTTAAGCCTGTTTTGACTGGTTTAATTGCTTTTTCACATAGTGAGCCAGATTAAAGAAAACTACATTTTCAAGCATATCTATTAAAAATAAATCTATCAACTTCACACATTGGTAATTAATGAAATATTAAGAATTAGTTTGTGGGGTTTGCTCAGTAATGTTTTAAGCAGTGGCACAAATGAATAGCGCATAATTACGAAAAAAGATAAGTCAGCTTCTCATGTGTATGTCTAATTTGGATTCAGAGAGAACCCTGTACTCTGTGACAGCTGGATAATGTAGTTTTAGTACAGCTGTACAGTCATAGAGCTGTGATTAGACTAGTATTTTACCCTGGGGATGAAGAAAGAACAGAAGATCTGAAATCAGGACTTTTAGATGGAGTTGCTAGTTTTGCTAACGTGGGATGCTGAATAATATAATCTATTCATGTATGATAATAACTGGGTAGCATGATAGGAAGATATACTGAGAATGGATTAGAGCATGAATCTGCTTGCAGAATGTGACTAATGTAACCTCAGGTGTTACTGCAGTGCAATGATCAAAGAAACTCAGCAGAACAGATGAGTTACAGAAAACTTGAACTTAAACACTGATCATAGTTTGGTCAGAATAAAAAAAATAAAGTGATTGCAAAGTTGAGGACATAATGTCAGTTATTTGTGTTTTCTCTCCATTATTTCTTCTCTAATAGAATATTTTTTGCTTCATTTTATTCCAGATTTTTGGTAATAGTGTGACAGATGTTGCTGTTTCTAATGGAATCCTGATTGTAATGTATAGCATGGGTCTGGTCAGACTCTATAACTTCAAGGCCATTTTGGAACAGGTAATGAAATAAAGCATTTTTCATACAGTCCATGCTCTTTTTGGGTAACAAGTCATAAATATTCGTGTACTCTACATAAGTACATGGGGTATGTAGGTTCCTGCCTAGATCTGTTTACAGTCAGAAGACACAGATGGATGCACTATCAGAAAAATGACTTGCAACAGTTACAGGTGGCAAAGCATAAGAGATACAGGGTCAGACAGGCACTTCTGGGGAGTTATGTAAATATTACACCAGATGTGCTTCTCTCTACTCACCTAGTCTGTAGTTACAGATGATTGTTAAGGCCAGGAACTGGTGGGCATGGGGAAGTTTGATCTCAAACAGAACTGCAATTAGATTTGTGAGTTTATACCCTTCCAATCAAAAATCAAACATTAATTCAAAAAACACTTCAAACAGTATCTAACAAGATAAAGAATGTAGTAGTAATAGACAGTAGAACTAAACAGCAAGTAAATATGCATCTGTAAAGCTGAATTGTTCTGTGTTATTTTAGTTCATGGAACAACCATTTGATTTGGGACAAGAATTCAACTGGAATGGTCAGGTGGGAGTTGTAGGAAAGTATCCATTTGGTCTTCCATGTAACATTAAAATAACAGGTAATTATGATCTTTGTATTGGCTTGACTGTGACTTTTATGGATTGATTGTGGCTTATTTTACATGGCTTATTTCACACTAAGAAAAAATATTAAAATTACTGTGCTTATATTGTGCTGTAGCTGTATTTCTGGATTTATATCATAGTAAAATGTGCTTTGCTTTACTTGTAATTACAGTGATAATTATATAGGATATACCAAGAAAACTGTTAGAGCAGCTAAGCTATCTGAAAAACTTTATAATCAATGCATGAAATGGTAACCACTTTCTTTATTTCTGAGATGCAATTGCACTTGAGAAAGAGGAAGGACTAGGATAGCTGTTAGTAGCACCCAGAGACAGTATATGGTATGTAAGCAAAAGATGTGAGAACATTAACTTGCATAGGAAATTCAAAGAGACTGAATACAATTTGTCTCACTTGCATTTTGATATTCTAGGTTGTCAGAAATGTGCTGGTTTCAGTAAAATGAATTCCTGAGAACAAATTATTAAAAACAATTCTAATGCCTCAAATCATTAAGTTATAAATGTTCTGCATTATGTAATGATTTCTTTCTCTGAAAGCAAACGGTGGCTTCTGTTGGTGCACTTGGGATTAGAATTTGGTGCTAAGAATCTTAATGAATGGCCAAAGCCTGAAACTTCTTTGAAATTTCTTTTCTACTTTAAAAATACATTCTCACAAGCTTACACTTGAGGTATCTAAAAAAAATTAAAAGGCTGGTTTCACAAATATCAAAGAATGCATGCATTTATTTATTTAATTTTGAATGTTTCCGTTTTAAATGGTTTTTTCAGGTGATTGTCCACATAAAAAAGCCCATTTTTTTTTCAGAGCATCAGATAATAAGAGACAAATCAATCCAGATTTATATAAAAATGAGGGAGTACACAAAGATAAAATACAGGCTTACACAGTGAAGTTATAATGCAGTGTTTTATCAAAACAAAGCAATAGGCTGCTATATTGATGTCTCAGTTATTGCAAAGAGAAATCTTCCCCATTTTTCTCTCCTTCTCAATCTGTGAAACAACCATTTAATGGTAGGGACCTGTGGAAAACCTAATGTGGGAATTTTAATCTGAAGATTTGATCTCATGGCTTATAGATAGATCATTGTAGTTTTTACTTTTGAGATTTAAAACCAGTGTACTGGAGAAAACCTTCTGGATCTTTAATCATATTCAGGAATTTGTGGTTAGGAAGTTTTGAACCCATGACATACATTTTTCATGCTTGCTTTTTGCAAATAGTTGCATTCCTGTGGTTTTCGAATTGTTTTCTTTCAAGAATGAGATGGGCAAATGCTTCAGGGAGTAAGATCTTAACGGTTTCAGAGTGCAGGCTTGTATTTACTATAATTTAACTGTGTAGTTTTCTTTCTTACTTAAGTCCTAGCTCCCTACAGAAACTGCCTGAAGGGATGGGCATTATTACAGTACTGTTTTTATGGTGTGAGGTATTCCAAAAAGAAGTGCATAGAGATCAAAACTTACAGGCTAAGATGTACTATGCTACAGCTCTTAACTGGTGTGGAATTGATGTTGGTCACAGTGTGTGGTTTTCTGAATGTCCCAGAACTTAAAACTGTAGTTTGATTTATTGTTAGCTGATACAGTAATTTCAGAAAAAAAAGCAAGAAGGATACTTTGTAGAAACCTTTTCTTGTTGCTGTTTGTTCAGTCTTACTTGCATTTAGAACAAGCACTTGTTAATACTGCCAGAAACAACTTTGTTTAGATAAGTTTGCAGAGTTTAAAGTAAGTGAACAAAGAAGGTTAACTGGAGACTGAAAACTGGCAAGACTTGGGAAAGGACTTGCAAATAGTAAAACAGGAGGTGTTGAGCTACCAAGAGCAAGGGACACAGAGCGGGAAAGACGGAGTTGAAGCAGCAAAATCGCGTTATCACAGTGGTTTAGTTGGCTGTGATCTTGCAAATCTTTGCTAAATGAACATAAAAGGAAAGGCATATTTTATAAGCAGCCTCTACTACTCACTATTGATATACTATTGAGATACATTTAATTGTATCATTTAGTCCGTCTACCAGAATTTTTGAGGACCTTGATATATAAGCTTTGTTTAAAAAATTGTTTGGGTAAAATGCCACGAACTTTCTTAATTCATTTTTCATTTTCTGACAGATTTTAGTATCAGTAGCTCCTTTGCTTATGCTTCCATCTTCAACATTCTCTGCATTTCCAGCAGATCATGAGTTTTTTATAACCTGTAGTTTGTTATCTCTTGCAGAGAATCTCCCATTTCCTTTGTGCCACTCCAAAAGTGGGACACAGCCACTTTCCAGGTTAGGGAAGTTAGGTTCATTTCCATTGGCAGTGAACTAATGCCATTCAATCTAAATGGCTAAATGGATGGAAACATGAACAAAGGAAGAGGAGAGAAGCACTCCATAAACATAATATCTGATGTCGTGTGACTGCACCATTGGCATTAGGATAATTATCTAGACAAAGCAGGATAAGAACAAGTCAAAATTTGGATAAGACCTTTGGGACTCTAAGTCCAGATAAGAACCTTGTTCTCCTTGCACTAATTCACTTTGGGGTTTTATATTCTGCCTGTTTATAAATTCTGCTTGTAATTGCAGATTATCTCCATGTTTTGTCAGTTTTTTCCCCAGCTTTTCTAC
>WAAG01036945.1:20416-48463 GCA_013390105.1 Tichodroma muraria | reverse complement strand
TAAAAAGGGATAGGAAAAGCAGGAAAGAGCTCCTCAAATGCTCCACTTTCTCTGAGAACCTTTTTGCAAAGGAATATTTCGACTGTCAGGACCACCTGATGGCTTTCCCAGAACATGGGAAGTTCATGGTAGCAAGCAAGTGCAACACGTTGAATTTTTCACTTGGAAGCCAGTTCAGCCCTACCATGAGGCCTAGAAACCACAGAAACGGATCCAAGAGCATCAGAGTGATTTGATACATCAGGGACACCTTCGACTAGACCAGACTGTTTACAGCCCCATCCAACCTGGTCTTGAACAGTTCCAGGGGCAGGGTAGCCACAGAGTAGTGTAGCACGCTTGAAGTGTAGAGTATTAAGAGTGGGAGTAAATCACAACATCTGATTTCCCCTTTCCTTTGAGAGGCACAAATCCCAAAAGGCACTCCAGGAGGGACTCATCCTGAAAGCCCTTGGGGGTCACTTATATTTGCTTCCATACTTTCATGTTCTCTAAGTTCTGAAATGAATCCCAGAGCACAGGTCTGCATTCCAGTGCAAAGGTCTGCATTCCAGTGCAATATAGTTTTAAAGACAAAAACCGTGGAATTTGGGGATTTGGAGCAATCAATACTTGTGAAAACTAACGTGCTGCTAAATGTTACGAGTGGGATTCAGGAGAAGCCATGAATTCCCTTCATGCTGATTGATCTGTGTGTGCTTTTGCAAAATAAACGGTCAGCAGGAAGGGCTGCATGAGTTGCTGGTTGGAGTGAGCCATGGTGCTTAATGTGAGAGGGACATAATCACATCACCCATTCCAGCCTCCCAGCGGGGCTTTCAGACACTCTGATGTCAAAGCCCAGAAGAACGAGGACACACCTCCATGCGGCTGGTTGCTCCACAGACACCCGTGATGTCCCTCAAGCTACCTGATGGTATCTAGGCTGGATGCAGAGGTCTCAGTGCATTTGGTGCAGCTCCTTGGGCAGCAATGTGCCCCATGCACCCAAAAATCTTTGATTCTGTTTCCAGCATATCTGCCAGGATCCTGGAAATCCGGACATGTCACCGCTGGCCAAACATTTCCTTTATCACCAACAACTTTCTCAACAGCCTTACCTACTGAGAGAATGCCAAGTATCATTGAATCATTTAGGTTGGAAAAGGCCTCTAAGATCACTGAGTCCAGCTATTAACCTAAGACCACCAATCCCACTGCTAAGCCATGTCCCCATGCATTACACCTACCATGATTTTTGAAGCCTTCCAGGGATGGTGATTCCACCACTTCCCTCTGCAGGAGGCTACAGCTGCTCTGTGGACCTCTGGGAGATTAGGACACAACATCCTGATTCTGTCAGCCCAGACTCCTTAGACAATGTATGTCCTACAGCAGTGTCCTTGGACAATTACACTGTATCACAGGAGAGGAAGCCTTTTGCCAGTCTAAACTGGCATTCATGAAATTCCTTAAATGCTTTGAAATGCCTTAGATACTTGCATATTGCTCCCTGGCCTTGTTCAGCTGCTCAGTAAACAGGAAGATGGGCTCCTGTTGATATCTGGGCTTGATCTGGAAGGATATTGCATTAATAATCATCCAGGGCACCGGCCCAAAATATTGTGCTGGGCCAAACAAATTGTGACTTTTCCCGTCCCAATCATTCAGGCTTAATCAGCCCATTTCCTTTACCATATTGTTTTTATCAGATGCTGGGCTGGGACAGTTGTGCCAACGTTGCTGATTTGGAGGAACTCTTCCCTTCGTCCCCCTGCCCCATCCCACAGACTGTTTCTAAAAGCAATCCAAGTTAAAGAACTCTGGGCCCTCGGAAAGAACGGGGAATTTTCTGAATATGGGAAATAGATGTACCAAAAGGAGGTTGGCTGGGTTAAATATTGTGCATGAAGTGATGATACAAGTGAGGCTGAGGAAAAGGAAGGGAAATAAGAGCCATTCACATGGAAGGAAAGTGCTCACTGCCAGCAGGAGTATGTCAAAGGAGCTCTCTGTTTAAAGGAATGAAGAGGCAGTGCAAAAGACCCCTGTTACTAAAGAAGAGAATTTGTTTTATTTTGTATTTATTTTGTAGTCAATGCTGGTTAAAACCAACAAGGAAAGGTTTAGCATGAAAAAGAAGCTTTTCTGCTGTTTTATTCAAGACCATTCTGGAGCTGGGCCATATTTTGTTGTGCTCTGTTATCCCCATGAGTGCAGGCTTTTCTTTGCAGGAATATAGCACTTCCTGAACTGCCACCAATCCCACAATGCTCTCACAGTCACGTTCTCCTTTCCGTGTGTTTGAATCTCTCACTTGGAGGGTAGCAATCAATGGCAGGGAGGGTCACACATTTTTAGGCTTGAGTCCAAGTTTCCAGCTAATGACTTGGACAGAGGTAGAGCAGTTAGGAAAGGTCCCTCAGAGAGTGATGCTGGAACAACAGCAGCATTTTGCCGGGAAATCAAAGGTGTGAGACTCAAGTAGAAATACGGGCTGGTGAACCCCAGCAAGCAGGCACTTAGCTATGAAGCAAGGGAGCCAAAGGTGTTATGTTGCCCATCCAGCATCTCCAGATGTGCTTGGCTACTGTTTTTCCTTAAGGACGTATCACTGGAAGTTGTATTGAGACAGACATACGAGTGCACAGGCAAGGTCTGCTGATCTAATAGGAATGGATGCACTAACCTGAAGGCAGAGACACAACTAACAAAGAAGTGGGTAACTGTTGGAACACATGAACTTTTTCTCTTGGAAATTTAAAGTTGATATTTTCTCTGAAATTCTGCTTAGACCATTTACAATTTACTGGGCACAGTTCACAAGTAAGGCAGGATATACCTGCCTAAGGAATTCCTCTGAGATGAACAGCACTGGAACAGACAGCCCAGAATAGTGGTGGAGTCACTATTCCTTAAAAGGCATTTAAAAGGCACGCAGATGTGACACTTGAGGGCATGGTTTGTTGATGGGCTTAGCAGTGTTCAGTTAGTGGTTGGACTCCGTGATCTTAGAAGTATTTTCCAACATTAATTGTTCTGCATTTCCATGAACATGTAGAAAACCAGGGTTTGCTTTCATTTCCCTGGTGTTCCACAATAAAGAACTGGGGAAGTGCCTGAGTAGGGGTCTCACTCACCCAAAGGATGGGAATGGATCTAGATGATCATGAGTGAAGATGATAATGAGGATATAAGGAGGCATCACAGTCAGTCCTTTCTTGAAGATAATACAGGATCCATGCTGGGCTTATTTTTAAAATTTTTTTTCAGAAAAAAGGCAGTTAAGTTGTCAATTCTATAACTTAAATTTCATCTGACCATGCCAAGCAGCCATGAGGGTTAAAACCTAATACAGCTCCAAGTTCTTCCCACTGTACTTGCAACAAGTAACTCTCTCACATCCCAGGGATATGGCTACTCTGAGCCAGCACAATTCACAGTCAGTCAGGGTTTGATTTTGCAAATCCTTCCCTAACCAAAGCTTTCACTCACAATGAATCCTTTGACCTCACTGGGCTTGATGACGTGTGTCCCGGCAATTTTTGATGCCTCAGCCCCTGACCTGCCAAAAGCATGAGAAAGCAAATGCTGCCCTCAAGGGCATTTCTTCATAGGAAGACCAAGGGACCTTGAATGCTGCAAGAGGGCCACAATTTTAACATTGTGAATGAAGTCTCTGTCAACCATCAGCAAAGAGCACTCTGACACCACAGGGCTTTGCTGCTGTCAGTGTAAAATTAACAACTTCGTCAGACAGATAGTGTATATTTGTCCCTATTTCTTTTTTTACCCCCTCTGAGTCCTCACTGAGATTTCATTAAAGCAATGTTAAACCAGGGGTGTCAGTTTGCAAGGCTGAAATAAGGTATTTGCTGTAACCTTGGTTGCTGGGCTGAAAGACACTATGAGCGTATTGTCAGAGAAATACTGCACTGGCTGTGGAAATTATGATTTTTCCTCCAAGAGCCTGTGGAAGCTGTTCTTTGTTTGCATGAGGACTTCTGGAAAGTATGCGTCTTTAATGAGCAGATCCCTGGTAATAAATCGGATTGGGATCTCCACGTTTCACAGTGCCGTGGGAAGCCTGTCTGCTGTATGACTGATGCTTAAGAAAAGGAAAAGCTGGGGGCTGCCTGTGGGTGCATTCCCACTGACTCCTAACTGGAAGCTGAGGAGATTTAATACCTGAGGGCATTAATGCATTGGGGCCATATTCAGGGCACGCATTTTGGAAACCGAATATTCTTGACAGCCAGGGATGATTCAAACCAGACCATCTCTGTCTGCCAGCTGGGGTGAAGCAAATACCAACCACAAACACCTGAAAAGGCATTCACAGTGTATTTCCACAGGCCTGTATGTATCCACTCCTGCTTGGACCATCAGGTTGGACTGGCACCTCCCAAGGTTCCTTGCAGCCCAAATTCTCCTATGATACTGAGAAAGGTGAGACCCTCAAGCTGATTTTCTCCCCTTCCCACATCTGGATTTAGGCATTTCCTGAAGACACCAGAAGGGGTGTCATCCAGGATCAGCCTTATCCAGTGAGGCAGCAAACCTGCACAGGAGCTTATTGCTGCTGGTGGCTACAGAAAGGCATGAGATGACAGCTCTTCACGGCCCCCAAGGGAGTTTGGGTCCTGTACTGTACATCTGCATTGTACAGACAGGAAGGCAAATCCCTTCTGTGCTTCTCAGGCTGCTGAGTCCACAGATGTGGGCTCCTGAAGGATCAGAACATGTGTGGACATCATCTGATGTTTCATTTAGGTTACCTTTTTGATACATCTTGGCTTAAATATCTTCAAAACAGGATGCGGTTATTTTGTAAAGTATTCCTTCTGATATGTTTTTTTCCTACAAAAAACCACAAGTGTTTTACTGCAAGAGCTACTCTGTAGGTCCACAAGTTCATTCCTGGTGGTTAAAGAGCTCTCTATACTGTCATCAAGAATTGCAATGTGCTATTCATTTTTAAATTGAAGTTTTGTCTGAATTTCCCCTTGGCTTTCCAAAGAAGTAGAACACCAGTGATAAACTCAGTGAACTGTCCTGACAGAGCAACTGATGATTAAACAAATGGGACTTCCCAGAGTGACCTTTGCAGAGGAAAAAGTCCTTGTCCCACCACTTCATCAGCAGAGCTGCCTAGCAGAAAAAACCCAGCATGCTCAGACCACTTGGAGCTTTGCAGCCTTGAGCAAAATGCTATATTTACAACCACTTTATTGTCATCTGAATCTCTACAATACAATTGTTTGATGCTCAGACATGTAATTGACCTGGCAATTTATTGTTTTGTAGTCAGTAGAAAGTAATGGGTGGTTCTCAGCAAAGGGAACTGGCTGCTGTGCATGACAGGCAGCTGATAAAAGTGAATTTTGTTATGTGTTCAGTGATAACTCCTTTTATTACCCAAAAACCTCTGCTTCTTGATCTCTTCTCAAGTGAGGGGTGGGCTGTTGCTCAGTGAGACTATCACAAATTAACCGTTAATTTGCTCAGATCTCATCAAGGCACGATGTACTTATATGTCACCAAGTGTCATGCAAAATGAATAGGAATGTCAGTGAGAGCATGTGTGCCCCATGCTGGGTCTCCCAGGCTGGAACTGGAAGGGAATACTTGGAAATCACAGAGTCATAGAATGGTAGAATTGCTTGGGTAGGAAGGGACCATCTAGCTCTAATCCCTCTGCCACGGGGAGGTTTGCTACCTGCTAGATCAGGTTGACCAGGACCTCCTCCAACCTGACCTTGAACTCCAGGGGCAGACACAAGCTTGCTGGGCAACCTGTGCCAGTGCCTCAGCACCCTCACACTAAAGAGTTTCCTCTTGACATCTAATCTACATTTCTTCTCTTTCAGTTTAAAATCATTCCTCCTTCTCCTATCACTTTCTGGACATATAAAAGTCACTTTCCTCTTTTATACAAGCCCTTCTTAGGTAGTGGAAGGTTCTAGCATGTATCCCTTGAGACTACTGTTCTTCAGGCTGAATAACCCTAAACCTCAACCTGTCTTCACAGGACATGAGTCCTTCATCCCATCAAACCCCAGTGTGCCACAGTTCATGTTTTAAAGCCTGTCTCTTTGCTCTTTTCACACGGAGTAGGATACTTCAGTGACTTGTCATCTACATCCCACTTGGCATCTTGACAATTGAGGTCACAAAGGCAAGGGCTAAAGATTGACAGAGGTTAACCCAGGTTGTCTTAACAGAGTTCAAGGCACGCAAACCACATGAAACACCAGATCAGCTGAGTTGAAACAGGTTTGCAACATGAGCATTGCTTTATTACCCTGCTGATACAGCTGACACAGCAAGATGTTGGGTGCACCAGCTTCTCTAAGGCTAAAGTGAGAGCAGCAAACTTTGAAAAAAAGTGTTTTGCATTTAATCAGACTATACAAACTAGACCACCTCCTAACCTGTAGGCACCTGTAGAGTAGAAGTGAAATTAATGAAGGGGAAAAGGTACTTATTTCCAAGAGATAGAAAGGGTACATGGAGAGAAAAGCTGAGATTGTGCTGAGGAGCCAGTTTAAAAATGCCTGTTGGACTGGTAGAGTAGCTGGTGTTGCATAAAGTAGCATGATTGTACAAGACATATTTTCAGTGGAAATCTCAAGAGTAAATCTTGCTCACTCATTACTTTATTTCTGTCATAAAAAGCTTGTTTGCCATAGAGCCAAGGGTGTGACGCCAGCACTTTCTTATCACAGAGTTCTATAAACTAGTCAAAATATTCTGTATATCTCTGCACCTATGTTTTTTTTTCCCTTCCCTCATGACTACCCAGGTATTTGCATGACCTTTATTCTTCTCTTACATAAGTACTTTGTGAGCGTTTACGAACTCACTGATAGTAAAATTTTATCTTGGCAAAGTGAGCACAGCAGTGATTTCGCATTCTGCTTTTGTCAGCTGACTTCAGTCTAGAAACTTCACAGCCCAGGGTTAATCGTACATCTCATGAACTTCATAATCTACAGGCAAAGGGTCAGGAAAGTTCACAACCATTTTTATCAGTGTGGGTAAACGCAAAGTTCACTACTGGAAAAAAAAGCCAGCACTGAAATAGGGCAGATACAATAAAACAAGGCTCCTGAACCAGGTTCCTTCATGACTGTTTGGCTACAGAGGGTAGGTATACAGGGGATGGAAAGGATAGGAAGCATTTTCACACCAGCTCTTCTGATTTTACCCTGTGTCTAATGAGCCTGTACCTCATTATCCATAGTCACAGAATAACTACTACGTGGCTAAGACTAGCAGGGTTCAAAGTAGGATTAGGCATTTTAAGGGGAATGAGAAATTACAGAACTACAAGATTTTAATAGGGCAAAATGAAAAGATACTGGAATGGTTTCAAAGTGAAGGATGAGACATTTAAATTATATATTAGGAACAAATTCTTTACTATAAGGGTGGTGAGGCACCAAATCATTCCATGATTTTATGAAAGTATGAGATCAGAGGTGTGTAGAAAAAAAATGAGATGCCCAAAATTTCATAAGCACCATAGGTGTTGATGCACTTTGGGCACCAGTAGCAGCCTCTGTGCTGCAGGATCTGTTCTCTGAACAGTCTGGGTAGGCTGTTCTGGCAATGCACTCCAACTGAGATCTTCAGAACAGCCAAAAGAGTGAGGAGGATCTTTACTTGTGGCTATTAATTCACACAGATTTTAAGAGCCTCCAAGATATGAAGGTCCTGACCTGTCATTGTTACCTTGAAGGTGTTCACCATGTACCCCTAACCCCAATAATAGTACTTCAAAGTAAACCCCTGGGAGGATCTGTACTATCTGCATTGATCTCCCTGACTGCAGCGGACCACACATCTTCTTTGGGAGATGGGGCTGAACTCCTGTCCCTGCCACAAGTCTCATCTTGCCCATGGGCATCTCATTTGCCACCAAGGCCTCCAGACATCTTCCATGCTACAAATAATAACTCAGCTCCATGCTTGGAGATGCAAGCTGTCTTACTAGACCAAGTGGCATGTGAATTCCCAGTGCACCTGTAAAGATGTGTAATCACCCCTGAGTAATTTTTCTTGAGGGCATTCAGGGAAGGAAAGCATGGTCCCACCTAAAGCTTCCCCGCTTTCGGCAAATTCCCACATATTTCAAAGGGAGGAAAAAGAAATCAGAAGGAGAGATTAATATTTGCTTAATGAATCTGCAGAAATACATTTCTTTGTGGGAAACTTATTAAAAGTCCCTTCCTCATTGATATGTGGCTGGTGAGTAGGTACTTTATCAAGTCTGAAAGGAAAAAAACCCCAGATTGGAAGTCTAATCACATTGAAACCATATGTGCAGCATATGTCAGCAGTAACAGAGAGCTTTAGAAAAAACAACTACAAAACCTCGGCTTCTGACTTCAAAAGGGTTTTAAAAGAGCGAAAATGTTGATCACTAAATTTCTGTCCACTAGGGAAAAGTCATGAGGATTTGTGTGTGTGAGTATGTGTACGTGCATGTCTGTGTGTATGTGTGTGTCTGTGTGTCTCTGTCATTGTGAATGGTTTTGCCACAGAAAACTAACTAGAGGTACCTACCATAACAAAAAATCCTACAAGAGCTGACTTCCTCCCTGGGACCCTACAGATCTCAGAACACACTGAGTCACTTTTTCACATACCAGGGCTCTGTTTTAAAGCCCAGTCCCGCCTCTGAAAAATGGCTTTATTCAACAACAGCACCATAGGGCTCTGTGTTTCCTGCTTCCCCTGGTTTCAACATGACATTTACATTGTTTGCTCTCTTGAGGGTAAACGGTCTTTCCATTAGCTGTTGAGACCAAAGACTCCTTGTGAGCTGGAGGAGTTAACACAGGCACTTTCCCTTTCCATCTACAATCATCTCTCAAAACACTTCAGCATGTAGGTTGGTGGTAACACCCCCTTCACAGCCTTGATTCTCTTCTTTACTGCTATGGGGTACCTTTAATGAGGGAAGACGTGAGCTCCCAGCACAAACTGAGGTGGTTGTACTGGGTCCTGCAGAAACAGGGGTGAAATCCCTAGGCCAGGTACTTGGAAGGGGCAAACACTCCTTGGCTCGTGGCTTAGCTGTCAGCACGTGCCAGCTATGTCTGCACTCCAAGCAGTCCTTGGCAGTAAGGGCAAGGATTAAGTCCTCCATGGAAGCCTGTGCACTGCTCAAGCAGACTTGCCACTTCTGAAGTCCCAAGCAAGAGAAGGTGCATGGGGAGATCCCAGCTCCCTCATTAGCTACAAGCTTTCCCAGGGAGAAGAAAAACCCCCTTCCTAACAGAGGAGATGTGAGAGACATGGGAAGGTGGCAGCTCAGAGGTGTTAACAGCCCAGTGGGATGCAGCTCTTTGGGGAAACTGGTTCTACCAGGGCATGGTGCAATCCCCTTAGTTCACACACAACCCTTTTCCCTCCCACCTGCTCCCACCATGAGGCTCCACTGGGCCATTTGCATATGTCTGTGAACTGGAAAATAGCAATTAGAAGCTTCTTGAAAAAGAGCTGGTGGAGAAATCAATGCAGGTACATAGAGCTTCTAGGGAGCAGGCTGCCTCTGTATGCATGGGTATGTGGACTCTACATCACAGAGCTGTGGCAAAGGACACATTTGGGAAGTCACACTGGAGAGGACAGGATGGACAGGCAACAGAAACTTGCCTCCCAAGCAGTCCCACTGAGATACCGGGCTGACCCCATATCCTGACCCTGCTGCTGCTCTGCTGAGTGGAAGATGGATACACTTCAAGATGGGGTTCCTTAGTCCTCTGTACTGGCAGAGGGGTGCAAGGAAAGGCCATCTTCTTTCTCAGGGGACAGGGTCTGGGAAAAGAGGTTCTGTCCTTTCTCCTGTGGCAGTTCTCCAGCAAGCCTCATGCACCATTCTCTCCTTATTCGATGGCTGTCAAACATGAATCTCCCTGATGTCCCAGATAACTTCCCTAAAGACACACCTTCTAAATCCCTACACAGCACACACCACAGAAGAACCTCATTTGATCCTTGCTTCACCTAGCCCTCAGTTTTGTTCCTCTCTAACATTGACCTCCAGCACACAGACCTAAAATATCATAAACTTCTTCAGCCCAAAACAGGGACTTAGTGATTTGATTTAGGATTTTCTCTGCTGCTGTTTTCAAGGCCCTTGGGAAAGTCTTCAAGTTGAGAAGCTACATAGAAATGTTCCTGATCCATACTACCTCACCAAAAATATTTGTAAATTGGAGCTGGTGGGAGATCTGAAGTGCCAACTCAGATAACGGTAAGATTCAGTAAACTTCATGATATTTTGTTTAAAGATCCTGCTTCTTGATCATCTGTGAACATTTACCTTACACATGGAAAATGAAAGATATATCAACCATTGAAAGCCACTGAAAAAACATTTAAAGAAAACTTTTGAGATCCCCTATAGCAAGAAAGTCATTTAAGTGTTAAAGTGTGTCCAGAGAAAGGCAACAGAGCTGGGGAAGGGTCTGGAGCATAGGTTCAATGAAGAAAAGCTGAGGGAGCTGGAGGAGTTCAGCCTTGAGAAAAGGAGGCTCGGGGAAACTTACTGCTCTCTACAACTGCCTGAAAGAAAGGTATAGCCAGGTGGGGGTGGGTGTTTTTCCCAAGTGACAAGTGATAGGACAAGAGGAAATGGCCTCAAGTTGCACAAGGGAAGTTTTAGATTGGCTACTAGGAAAAAATTCTCCCCCAAAAGGGTTTTCAAGCACCAGAGGTGTTGATGGAATCATCATGTCTGGAGGTGTAGGTGTGGCACTTGTTGACACGGTTTAGTGGTGGGCTTGGCAGTGCTGGGTTAGTGGTTGGACTCAATTATCTTAGAGGGATTTTCCAAACTGATCTATGACATGATTCTATCATTCAAGATCTTGGTGAAGTTTAAAAAAATAGTATCTTCTTTTCACATTCCTGTTTTTGTAAGGAAAAGCTGCTTTGTGGTAACCTAATTCATGAGCTCAATGCACTTGGGAGCTAAACACACTTCAGATTTGGACATGGTCTGCACGATTGCAGAAAGAAATTTGAACCAGCCCAAGGAAAATGAGTTAAGAACAATGGTTGTGACTCACATGAATTCTAGAAAATTATTTTTCTTGTTTGGCCTAGAGAAATAAGAGCAGATAACAGCATACAATCACTTTGTGTACGGGACTGTAAGCAGAGGGAGAAGGGCTGTGCAGGTTTAGACACGGTGGATCGAGCAAGGAAGGGGAGATTAAATTTAACTGGCTATTAGGAACAATTTCCTGAGAGTGAAGACAATTAGGCAGTGGAACTGTTTTGCCTAGTGAGGTAATTATTGCACAAACACTAGATGGACGCAAGCCAAGATTAGATAAGTATAGTGGAAAATGTAGAACAAGGTCTCTCCTGATGAGCCCAGAGGGGCTGGCTTTGCTGGCCGTGCGCCCAGCCAAGCAGTTGCAGCAAACTTTCCCTGAGGTGTTCTTGAGACAACAGGGGCCTTACTGGGACAGGGACTGGAGGGCCAGAGCTGGCTGTTTCATCAGGGTTGGGAGAAACTGACAGTAGTGCATCAACCCCACCTGCCATAAAAGCCCACAAAATGTCTGAGGAAGTTAAGAAATGAAGGTTGAAGCAAAAAAAATAAATCTAAACAGTAACTTTTGTGAGGGAATATGAGCCTTTGTTAGGCTTTGCAAAGTCCCTTTTTGGTTTCATATGGGGCTTGGATGTTTCTGCATTTGTGGGTTCATGTTGGTTTTTTTCTCTTTTCACTGACACGTGGAGTGTTTGCTGAGTCTGGAGCCGGGACAGCTTCCAGAGAAAGGAGGCAGATTTTTGGAAGAGTCACATGGCTGAGAGCATAACACTTAAAATTCTGGGCTCCTTGAGTATCTCTCAGAAGGAGGAAACAGCTGAGTACTCTCCAAAATATATTTTCTTCAGCTATGGCAATATAGGGTAACTCCTTCCCCTGTGATTAGGGTGAGGAGATGGGAGAAAGACCCTGTCCTGCTGACAGACAAGGCTTCGTCTCAGCAGAAGATGGTGCCCCACATGTGGCACTGCAGCATGGCTGAAATCTGGAAGCAAAAGGCAATGTGGGGAAAGGAACAAGCAAGTCATTTTGGGCTGAAAGTAGAAGCACAGGGTGATGCTCTTGGGGTAGCCATGGAATCCATCTGGGTACCTCACTAGGTAATCTAACCCTGTGGCTAAGCTCATTCTCACATGTCCCTGAGAAGTCCCAGGAGGGCAACAGGCACTCCTCCCCTTCAACAGCTACTCTCTTACAGGAGCATTCCTGGACTATGCCCTGATATAATCCAGTTAGAGATTATTCCAGCTCAAAAACTGGCTCTATAAACAGGGGAAAGCATGAATGTATAGGACACCCACCTATCCAGCCCAAAGATGGAAGCAGAGCAATGCTCAGTGTCAGCCCTGGGTTTTATCTGCCAGCCATTTACTAAAGCAGTAAGTTGTCAGGGATTTCACATTGGAAATTAGGCCACTTAATCAAAATACTGTGTTGTCCAGAGATGCTTAATAACAGCATATTTGCCCACTATATTTGTAACAAAACCCTTTGATTTATTTACCTGCCCCATTAAATAGGTGTGACCCTTTATAGGGAAGGGACAGAGGTAGCTATTGCCCACCACCATCACTGCTATCATTCTTCTGTTCAGGGAAATTCCTCCTGAGTGGAAAAAGCCAGAGCTGAGCAAACAGGATAAAGGATGCTGAGTGGGCCAGGACTGCATCATCGTGCCTTCATCTCCTGTACAGTGCCATCCAAGATTTGCACATGGGTATTATTCAACCTGTGGGCTGGAGCTGCAACTGGGCAGCCTTCAGGTTAGAATCTTAGAATCCTTTCGGAAGGAAAAGACCTCCAAGACAATCAAGTTCAACTATTAACCAACACTGCCAAGCCCACCACCAAACCATGTCCCCAGCTGCCACATCTACATGCATTTGAACACTTTCAGGGATAATGACACCCCCACTTCTCTGGGTAACCTGTTCCAATGCCTGACATCAACTTGGGGAGGAAATTTTTCCTAATATCCAATGTAAGCTGCCCCGGTACAACTTGAAGCCATTTCTTCTGGTCCTGTCACTTGTTACTTGGGAAAAGAGACCAACCCCCACCTGGCTACAACCTTCCTTCAGGGAGGTGAAGCTTACAGAAACCTAATCTCCCTCCCCACCAGCAGTGCTGGTTACAGCAGCAACAGCATGTTGACCGTGTCTAATTCCAGAGGATGCTCTTTCCCACAGTGCTGACACTCCATTACCTTCTGCCTTCGAGCTCAGACAATGATGAAGAACTCCTGTCATCACCTATGGTGCAATCACACCAAAGTGCCTGGGATGTCAAATTGCTCCTCCAAGCAGGATAGAGCACTATTTAGAGCAGTTATCACCAAGCATCTAATGTGCACTGTGTTGCCCTCAGAATGCAATCCAGCTTCGTCTCTGCTGTCTCTTCTGCTCCTAACTAAGGCCTGTTCAGACATTTCAGAGATATTTTTACTGTGATTGCAAATTCCTTTCTTGGCTAGTAGCCCCTTTTGACCTTCTTCATGTAAAACAGATGTTTCCCATTCCAGTTCATTAGTCCCAGATGTTCCAGGGGCTGGATTCATTGATTTTGTCTGTGCTGGCTTTCTGTTGATGTGCATCTCTTGAAACCAGTGATGTTACTCCTATCTAAAGTGTTCAAACAAGTAAGGTTTATGAAGCAAAGGATATGATTTAAAAGTAATGGTTATGATTTAACTATGAAGTTAAATCAGGTTGAACACCCCAGTGTAAAATACCAGGATAATTGGAGCTCAGCTCACAAATCCTCAAAACCCACACTGAACTTCATTTGCATGCCCTCATATCTCCTTCCTGTGGCTCTGCCAGTCCCAACCTGGGGTACCCAGGAGAGGGCTGCATGAAAGGTGAGAGGTCCAAGGGACCTCTCCAGTCTCCAGCCATCCCCTTTCCATGCATCCTTCATTTCTCCTGTGCCCCATCGCACCACGCAACCCATCATCCTACAAGGAAGAAAGGGACCTGCAGGACCTGAGATTGCTCTTTAATCATTACCTCACTAACTTGTGTTTTATTTCACTCGTATGGCACCCATAATTTAAGTCCAGACCTAATAAACTCCTCTGGAACACGGTGATGCCACGGCCAGGCACAGTGAAGGCAAAAATGGGAAGCAAAGTTCATGCGTGCTTGAATCTGTTGCAAAATGTCCTGGAACCACTTACATAAGAAAGTAAGAAGTGCCTGTTCATTGTGGTCATCATTCGTCACCACTGTCTCAGCTCTTGCCAATTTACAACCCAGGGAGGCCAGATCAGGCAGGTTAAGGCAGTTCATGATATGAACTTTACCTAAGCAAATACAGGCTGGGATGAATAATTAACAGGAAGCTGTAATATTGAACTGTCCTATGAAGGGTGTGAAGGAGCAGAGAGAACCATGAGAGAATATCAGTCTTGTAAAAAAGCAGCCTTTTTTCTGACCTTCACTCTAAGCCTGGACTCGACCTGTTCTGCTCTTCTCTGAGCCAAGCAGAAGCTCTCCTGCAAGGATATAATTTGAGGAGAGACAGAAGGGCTGTTTTTCTGAGAAGAGCTTTGCAGGACATCCCGTGTGGTCAGCATATAGCCAGATTTCCCCTGTGCAAAGAAGCACAAAAAGGAGGTGTAAAGATTCTTAAAACTGAATTAGGCACTCAAGTTCACATTTACCAACTGCTGTAAATGTAAACATTTACATTTTGTAAATGAATGAATGGTCTGAATGCCTTCTTCATTCCTCTAGAGAGCTTTTTACCTGAGCTTAAGTTCCTGCTGAAGTCACCTCTGAAAGGCTATTGGCATGAGAGAAATTCTCTCTGCTTGAGCCAAAACCACCAAGCTGAATATTTTCCTATTGTGTGCATTGTGTCTTTGCTCAGTTAACTCAGAGCCATGGCTGTCTCCCAAGAAGAAGGAGTGGTGTATATTTACCAATTCAGAACAGCCTGGGCACCCCTGGTGAGGTGCTTGCTATGGTTTGGAGAGCCCCAAAACTTTCACAGTCATTTATGTCAGGAGACTACTGTAGTTGAAGGAGGCACCTACCCACCCAGCAGAGCAGTTTGGCTCTAAATAGTGCTCAGATGGACAGGACTTTGAGCAACCTGGTCTATTGGCAGAGGCAGGGGTTTCAGAAGTAAATGATCTTGAAGGTCCCTTCCAACGTGGGCCATTCTATGATTCCATGGTTCTATGATGCTATGACACGAGAGCTCACACACTGTCCTACTGTCACCCAAACCATCCAAAGGTGAGCATGTTCCCCATCCTTGGCTTCAAGGCCTGTGTCCCAGGGCCTGAGGCTTTGACTTAGTGTCGTCTGCAAATTTACTAATGAAAGACTCAATACCCTCATCCATGTCATCAATAAAAACATTGAACAGAGCTGGCCCCAGCACAGACCCCTGGGGGACACCACTGGTGCCTGGCCACCAGCTGGATGCAGCACCACTCACCACCACTCTCTGGGCCCGGCCATCCAGCCAGTTCCTAACCCAGCAGAGAGTGCTCCTGCCCAAGCCACGGGCTGCCAGCTTTCCCAGGAGTGTGCCGTGGGAGACAGTGTCAAAGGCCTTGCTGAAGTCCAGGTGCACAACATCCACAGCCTTTCCTGCATCCACCAGGCAGGTCACCTGGTCTTAAAAGGAGATCGGGTTGGTCAAACACGACATACCCCTCCTAAACCCATGCTGGCTGGGCCTGATACCCTGGCCATCCTGTAAATGCTGTGTGATGACACTCAGAATAAACTGTTCCATCACCTTACTGGGTACTAAAGTCAGGCTAACTGGCCTATAGTTACCAGGATCCTCCTTCCCACCCTTTTTGTGAATGGGTGTCACACTGTCCAGCTTCCAGCCATCTGGAACCTCACCAGTCAGCCAGGACTGTCAGTAAATGATGGAGAGCAGCTTCGCAAGCTCATCTGCCAGCTCCCTCATCACCCTGGGAAGGATCCCATCCGGTCCCATAGATTTGTGAACATCTAATTGTCTCAGCAGTTCTCTGACTGGCTCTTCCTGGATAACAGGGAAACCATTCTGCTCCCTGACACCATCTACCAGCCCAGGAGGACAGCTGTCCTAAGGACAAGCTGTTTTTCTGTTGAAACTTGACACAAAGAAGGTGTTAGTACCTCTGCCTTTTCCTCATCTTCAGTTACTAAATTCCCTCCAGCATCTAGCAGAGAATGGAGGTTGTCCTTACCCTTCCTTTAGCCATTAATGTATTTATAAAAATATTTTCTATTGTCCTTTACAGAAGTGGCCAGATTGAGTTCTATCTGGGCTTTTGCCGATCTAATTTTTTTCCTATATGCCCTAGCAACACCCTTAAGCATTTCCTGTGGTACTGGACCCTCACTCCAAAGGTGATACACCCTCTTTTTTTTTCCCTTAATTCCTTCAAAAGCTCCTTGCCCATCCAGGCCAGTGGTTTTCCTCGACATCTCACCTTTCAGCACACAGGGACAGTCTATTCCCGTGCCCTCAAGATTTCTATTTTGAAGCACGCCCATCCTTCCTGGACTTCTTTGTTTTTAAGGGCTGCATCCCAAGGTATTCTCCAAATAAGTCTCTTGAACAGGCCAAGGTCTGCCCTCTGGAAGTCCAGTGTGGAAGTTTTATTGATGCCCCTCCTTGTTTCACCAAATATGGAAGATTCTATGTTTTCATGACTTGACAGTGAAAAGTAAAAAGCGATCAAAATACAGGAGGCAAGTGAGAACTCTATACTTTCTTTTCAATGTTTTACCAAAGAGGCATATTTAACCTATTTATCTCCTTATTTCAGACAGAGACTATGGGCTGGTAGCCCTACACCTGCTTTAGCATTTGGTCATGTATGTTTCCAGCTTGGGTACTTGAGACTGTTTCACCACCCAAACCAGGCAGCTTTCCTTTTGGAATGGAAGGGACCAGCCGTGGCTCTTACAGTTTTAAGAACCTAAGATTTGCAAATATTTTCTGTAAAGAAAAGCAAGACCCCGGTGTAAGAATTTTACAGTGTTTGTCTTAACACTTCTACACCTGTGGAGCTGTACAGATTAGTGAAGGGTTTTGATCTTGTTTTACTCAGAGTCTGGGTGATGCAGTCAGAAGAAATAAAATCACAACTGCTTGTGCTCTCTCTCTTTTCCTTCCTCCCTGCCTTCATCTATCTACCTCTGTACCTACCCATCATTTGTGATGTTCTTGCAGTAATTAAATCCTTTCCCATAAATTCAGTGGCAATGGAGAGGTTCCCAGTAAAGGTCCTAGAGTTACTGGAAGGATTGGTAGAATTAAAATACCTCCATAGTCAGGTTCAGAGCTTGTTCATTAATTTTGTTGATTTATTGATAGGTTTTCTTCCTAAAATAAGCCTACAGAGTATATTCATGTTTTACAGGTAATATGTATCAATTCTTAGATTCGTACAGAGTCCAGGAGGATTTTTTCTAAGATCCTAAAGCAAACTCCTTACTGCTGGTCAGATGAAACTGTGTCTGGTGGGAAGTCCCCCACTCTTGTGTTTGAGCACCTCCCACTTCTCTCTTCAATCTTGTTCCCTGGGGAATTTGCACTGCTCTTCCTATTTCCTTCTGGTGTGAATTTCTCAAATTTCAGTCTGGCAAATTAAACCCCTTAACAAGAGAAAGAGCTTGCTGGAACTGGTATCAGTTTACACAGAGGTGCCGGGGTAAAAACCACAACAATGTTTGAGTATTGGAAACAACAAGGACTGGTGTATAAGAGGGGTCAGGGCAGGGTCTAGTGAGGAAAGATGAACATCAGTTTGTTTTTCTTTCCCTCACTGCGGAATAGCACTTGAAGGAATCAGTGAGAAGTGAAGTGACCCAAAATGTTTGTGCAGAGAGTTGCACCAAACTTGGAAATAGAGCTGAGGAGGCTCTGAGATGCCCAAGTCTGGTAGAGATGGGCTCTGGCTGGGCTCTGTTAGTAACCAGTGCTTGGTTCTGGAGCTTAGTTTTAGAGTGGGATACAGTTCTCCCTCAGGCCTGCAAGGAAGGATGGGAACCAACAGAGAAACTTTCCAACAGCTGCCCTCCTATTCCAGCTAATCTCTCCTCTATTGCTGTCCTTTTGGCACTGCAGCTCTTCGCATTTCAGATCTTTCTAAATATGAGCAAAGGGGCGAGAAGGCAGGGTAGAACAATGGTGGGAATGATGTCAGTATTGGGATGCAGTGGGGAGGGAGGAATGTTGAACAGCTAAAGCTCTTTTTTCCTTCTAGCACACAGTGTCTTAGGAGATGCTTTATATCACTGGTAGCCCTGGACTTAACAGGAGTGTCCGGATTGAATCAGATATAACCTCAATCCATCTGGGCTTTTCTTCATCCATGTTCCCAAAATACCAATATACACATCTGATTTGCCTCCAGGGTGCCAGGATTTGGTATGGATATGTTTTGTTCCTGCTTTTTTCTCTGGGATGTGATGAGGGAAGGTGAGTAAGATCATGAAGCACAGGAGAGGGGTAGGAAGAGAGAACAGTGAGTGTTAGAGGAGATGCAAGAGTTCTTTGTAAACAGCAGAATTTTGTGATTGCAAAAGCAAAACATCATTGTTTGCATTGGCCTCAAAAACAAAATACGCGTGACTGTTTGTCATTTATTCTTGATTTGGTGTCTAGTGGCAGCTCTGGCTCTGTTAAAAGCTGGGAGCAGTGTTCCTGCTCCTGGTATGTGAAGATGAACATGTGGTCGAGGGCCAGGCCAAGGAATTTGGCTCCTTTGCCAGGCCCTGAAGCAGACTGGCTGCCTCAGACACACAGCACGGCAGCGAGAATCCCTGTGCCTCAAAATGTTTAACCATCTGAGGGCATCTGGCTCCAAAGGGAGTGAGGAGAGGGAAGGGGCAGTTTGTCCCTGCCAGTTTGGAAAATGTTGAGTAGTGGATTAAAAAAAGCATTTTCCTGGTGAGTTAGAAACTTTAATGATGAGGATTCACAGCACCTTTGGATCAAAATCTTAATCAGCATATATTCTGACTTAGGGGATCATTAAATTTGAGAAGACTCTCTCTGCTCTCTTTATGAAGATCAGAGACTTTCAGCCAAATACATCAGATACCTAATTCTCCTAGGCACACACATCATTTCCTAGACCCCAACCAGACTTTTCTGTCCACATCCTGGTGCTCCAAAGCTGAAGGGATCTGATGGGGATTCTGATCGATGCTGTATTGTACTTTACATATGTCTTGATGTGTCATCTTTTGTCACGTTAATGCTTGCAAAGGTCTTGAGATCCTTGGGAATGAAAAGGATTTGGGGATCAGGCAATCACACACATTGCATACATCAGTTTGCTGAGCAGGGAAAAGATTTAAGTCCACATTTAAGGGAATTCTAGGCTTAAACACATTCTGATAGCATCCCAGCTTGTTGGTTTTGTGCAGTTGTCCTATAACAGCATCTGCTGGGATATCATTCTCTGCATTAGATCATCTCAGGCCAAAACTTAGGAGATCCCCATATCTGCAGAGTAATACAGGATAATATTTTTGTTTTGGTTTCTGTTTCAATTCCTCAGTCCTTACTCAAGCTGTCACATGAGGGTTGCAAGCTGCAGGCTGCCTACCTTCCTCTCTTTCTAAAGGCACCACTGGTTTTTCAGGTAAAGCTTTCCTTCTATACTCTCTTGCTTTATTCCATGTCAGCAGCTGGGTTAATTTTAAAGGGTTTGATCTGCAGAGGGGTGAAAGCACACAGCCAGGTGGCATGGGAGATTTCTGAGCATGGCAAAACAAAGCGATCTCTTCTTTCTGTATGCCTTCCTTGGATTTATTGTCTGCATCAGCCAGGCTCCTGGTTCCAGCTGCAAGATTTTATTATTCCAAGAATGAGCATTTGGCTAACAGAGACCTCTCCCTGCAGACAGAGGGAAGGATCAACCCAAATTGATTTTGCAGATGGAAGTTTGCTTGGAACAGCTCACAATACCAAAGAGAAAGCAAAGGGTTTTTAACAGAAGCATCTACCTTTTCTTTTCCCCTGGCTGGCCTTTCTCTCCTGTCTCTCTCTCCCCCTCCATCACCCTGAAAAAAATAAGAAACATAAGTGCAGAAATATATAACTGGAAGAAATGCAGCATAAAGACAGGCTATCAGGTTTCCTAGAGTGCAGATTCAAATCCAGTGGTTTATATCATATTTGGGTCAGGTCCTTTGGAAGAAATGGAGAAGACACACAAAGGAGGCATCTACAGCATCCCTTTACCCATCCATTCATGGGTTCTTGTGAGTCCTGAAATGGCTGATTGGCTCCTCACTTATTGAGCTGAAGCATCAGAAAAGGGGGCCTGAAAATGGCCCTTTTGCCCCAATTTCTCACCCATCAGGTGGGAGTCATCACCAACAGAGCAGTGGGCACAGGAGATAGGAAGGACACCAGTTACACTGGCAGTTAGGCAATATGGGAGATGAGAACTGTCCTGGATATAGAAACATTACTTGGTCTTCTTTGTCTTTCTCTAAATACTTGGGTTTACTGATGAGATTAATTCCTTTCTCTGTGTGAGGTTAGCATTAATCCAGAACAGCAGTGCTTCCCTCCACAGGGCACAGACAGGCTTCTGCCATTGTCCTGAGGAGCAGAATATTTGTCCAAAGCACAATGCCTGTCAGCCCCAAACAGGCTGCTCTGCTGGCAAAACCACCCAAAACTTCACTTTTCCGAGAGCAGTCTATAGTGTTGAAGTCCCCTGTGCTCAGTCCTGGTTATGGTTGCTAATATGAACTCTACACTTAACCCACAGGCCCCAGTTGCTCTCCACAAGGCATCCAGATGCATTCCTAAGCTCCACACACTTCACTTTTCCACAGTCACCACTGCATGACTCAGTGCTGTGCAGCAGTTTTCATTTCCAAAGCGTTTTGCAAACATGAGCTGACTAAGCCTTGCCAGGCCCCATTCCTTGCCAATTGTATTGAAGGGGCCTCTGAGGAGCAGGGCTGCAGCTCAGCCCAGAGGTGCAATTTCATTTTCAATTGTATAAGCATTTGGGGGGAGGTTGAGGGACAAAAAAAGTTGCTCTTCAGTTGCTGCTGAGATTTTATGCTTATTTCATTGCCATGTCTACATATTCAGGAATGCGACAACATCCTAGGTGCTGATAACAAGCTTACCTCGGAGCATGGGACTGCTAGGCCTTTAAGGAAGGCAACAAAGGTGATAGCTAAAGTCTTTTCAGTGTTGAAATCTGTGACTACAAGAAAGATGATACCCTGTTTCTAAAACTGTATGCCATCTTCCTTGTCCCACCTCTACCCCTAAGGCTGGAGGGAATTAGAGCAGGGGCTGTAGTTTGCACAGATCAAAAACCCTGGCTGCAATAAATTCAAACAAAAAGCAAGTTCTGGTCTCTCAGTCTTTTCATGCCATAGGCTTTTTCTCTCATATTATATCACCTGGAGCCCCTCCTCATGCTGCAATTGGGGATGGCATCACATAGACAGAGGGGAGATGTACTGGGAACAACACAACATGGGGAAAGCATCTCCATAACATGCCTTCACAGTTACTGCACTNCATCTCTTCTCCAGGCTAAACAGCTCCAACTTTTTCAGTCTGACTCCCTGGGAGAGGCGCTCCAGCTCTCTGAACATCTTCATGGCACCCTTTGAACTTCACTCCAGCAGGTTCATGTCCTTCTTATATTGGGGGACCCACAGCTGAATGCAGCACTCCAGAGCAGAGGGGGAAAATAATCTCCCTCAACCTGCTGGCCACACTTCTTTTGATGCTGCCCAGGATACAGCTAATTTTAGCCTTCTAACTACTAGTGAAATCCCAAGCTGTAGTATGCTGAACTTGCATAAATTTTGTCCCCATGGTTTGATGCAAAAATTTTAGGAAATTAAAAATTTGGATCATTCCTAGAGAGTCTGAGATGGAGATAGGAGAGTTAAATGCTCAAATTACAGAGAAAGAAATTCTCGGGGTTTAGACCAATTGTTTTGCTTCTCTGCAAAGAGATGGAATTTTCCAAGCCTTAGAATTAGTATATTGCTATCTGTTTTACTAGGAAACAGACACCCAGATGCCCACAAACCTCTTTGAAACCCTTTACTTTTGATGCTAAGCTTTATCACTTTTAACATGAAGGAAAACGGAAGTGAAAAGTGTCACTGAAGTCACTTCCTGTGGAATGCATGAACCTTCCTCTACTCAGCATCCCAGACAACACACATCAGCATCAAGTAGTGCTGAGCTACCGGTGCTTCGAATATGGGAGTCCAAATGGTCAGGATGCCATCAGGGCCTTCAGCTCTCTCCTGCGTCTGTTGGGACAGCTCAGTTTTAGCATCTGTAAACTGCAGCTCAGGAAAATGGAAGTGTGTTTAAAACACTGACACAAGATGTAAATCCATCTAGAAGAAAAACTCAGTTTTATCAGAGACGACTTGGCCTGGGAAAGAGCTAGTCTAAGCAAACCATGGTCTGGTCTGTACCATCTTGCAGTCCAAGCCAAACAAAACACCTGTATCTTGGCTTTGCAGGGTGTGGCTCGGTAGCACAAGTCACATGAAGTTATAAGCAGGAAAGAACATTCAAGAAAATCACCAGAAGAGAAAGTCATACGTTGGCATCTCCCGTCTGACCATGGTTTCAGTGATCGTTACGTCCGGTAGAGTAGCCTTGGTGTTTTGATAAATGGCATTGATTTTCCTAAGCGCAGACTCCAAGCAATGTATCTTTGAGAACAGTCTATCAGTTTCTCTCATAACTAAGTGTATTTCTATTTTGGTATTGACTGTTACTGTAAGAGGTTGTGAGTCAAGAGTATAAGTGCCTTAGAAGAAACGTTCTGCTATAGTCAGACCCATATTTGTGAACTTCATAATGAGTGAAATTTTATTGCTTTAATGATGTAGCAGGTGAACTTGAATGATCATGGTAGATCTTTTCAGCTCTAGGATCTCCGAATCATTGGAACTTTGGCTATGGCTGGTTAAGAAAAAATATTAGCTACAGATGGTTTCACCCTTTGTTGTCCTATTTCAGCCCTGGTTAGTCCCAGGGCAGGAATATTTTATCCGTTAAGGAAGGAAGGTGATTTGTAATCAATATACACATCCGCATTAGCAGTTCACAAAAGAGAAGTAACTCTAATCGCAGAAAGATCACAGCTGATCTACATTCGCACCACCCATTTTTGGTGTACTTCTCTGGAGAAACACCAGTTGCACATTGATTTTTCTACACTGAATATGATGAAAGATGGACGAAGATGCTCTGTTTGTCACATTTCAACTCCTTCCTCCATACAGTGCTTTCAGGTGTGCTTCGGTTCAGAAATGCCATCAGGGATCACTGGTCTGTGTGGTTTGCTGTGCACATTGAACCCTACAGTCTGGGATCCCAAGGAGTATCTGCAGGGATACCAGTTGGAGCTAGTAGGGAATTCTCAGTGAAATTCTTTGGGAATTCATAAAATTGTAGAATGGTTTTACTCAGAAACGGACCTTGAAGACCACCTAGTTCCAATCCCCCTACCACGGGCAGGGACACCTTCCACTAGCACAGGTTGCTCAGAGTCCCATCCAGCCTGGACTTGAACATCTCCATGGATGCAGGAACTGCCCTGAACTTATTCATTTGCACTACACAAAAGGAGTACCAAAGACCACTATTCTGGCCACATCTCATATGATTTTGCAGTGGTTTAAATGACAAAACTAGGAGTAATGCAATGGTGATTTGGGTTTGGTTGTTTCTGGGAGAATTCTACAAAGAACTACTAAAAATTTTTATTGGGTGTCAATTTTTAATCAAACCTCTTGACGTTTTGGGATGGTAACAGAAGAAGGTTAATTTCAGCTGATGACATCATTCTTTGAGGCAGCTGACCTCCCCGTTGCTCCTTGGTGAGGCACATAAATGTCTCTATGGGCACGTGAGGGTGCACCATAACCTGAGGAGGTTTGGTCTGCACAGTCGAGAGGGCTGCAAAGGGATTCAGTTGCCTCCAAAACCCAGCACCTTTGTTTGGTTAGCTGGATCTGGACTACATTGGTGGTGTTGTTTAGAGGCTGAGCTAGTGCAAATGAAAACAGCCTTTTGAGGTGGTATCGGGTGTCTGACACACCGGCGTGGTGACATGATACAAGACGTGTTCACTCCTGTGCCCCAAGGGAGTGGCAGCTGTAGGACAGCAGGAGAGCCCAGCCAGCATCTCACATAGCACTGGATGGTTGTACCTGGGCGGCAGCTCCGTTTCTGTCCCCTGCTTTGGGAGCTCAGATGCACATCTCACATGCAAACACCTAATGCAGACAACCTTGGGTACCTTAATTTCAAACTCAATCCAATCATTTTATAGCCTTTTTGTTCAGTGCATTTCCTACCTCAGGATATTTTAATAAACATTTTGCCACGTATCTTAAAAATTTAGAGGAAGACAGGTTGCTCCTGTGCTAGCATACAGATGCTTGGCATCTCCATATTTAGGTGATGGATGGCAATGACCCAAAAATGTCACATTAAATATTACTAAATAAAATGTAACAAATTTGTTTAAGCAAAAAAACCTAACAAACAAAACAAATCAAATCAAAGCAGTTGTATCATCTGTTAAAGAAATTCACTTCAGCATATCTGAACAGCGTATGTAAGTAGAGGAAAAGTCAGATTTTTAAGTCAAAACAATCTATCAATCTATCTTCATTTGTTGAAGGCAAGACATGAAGGTGGCATTGATATCCATGCAAACAAGTCCTGCAAAGCATTGTGAGACTTTCACATATATAAGACAGGCATAATCAGGTATTATATCCATAACTTGTTGCAGGAAGAGTCTTGCAATTCGATCTGATTGATGACCCAAACACATGGAAGCAGTCATGGAGGTTGGAGAATGGCTGATGACACCACATGGCTTCTGAGATAGGCACCTGGACCTTCCTCTCACCCCAGACCAGTGAGCACCTCAGTGAGCAACATATCCACAGCTGCCAAACCAAACACCACAGGCAATTCGGATATCATACTTATTTCTGGTTTTCTTTGCTTGTTTGTTTGTTTGCTTGTTTTTCCCAGATGAGTAATGTTGCATCTGCGAGCAAAAAGCGTAAGGATTTCTGCAAACAACAGGAAACTCATGCCTGAGAGGATCATCACAGCAATATTTACTGCAGCCTGCAGTGATCTCTGCCTGGCTGTGATTTGCTGTTGTACACCAAAACAAGTTGCAGGGAAGAGAAAACATAAATTTTATCAATATGGTGTCTGAAACGAAGCCTCAGTTTATGAAGCAGTTGTGAAGGTAAAAGTTGGAAACAGAGAGGAGGAAAACAGAAATAAGCAAAAAGAACATGCTGAGCCATAAGGGAGGAGTTGGACTGGTGAGAAGTTGAAGTAGTTGATGTGGGTTGCATAGTCTGATCACTGGTGGCATTTGGGTCCCTCATGGATTTGCACAGGGTCACCAGCTGGTTACACACTGAAACAGATGGACCACATGATTCTCTGGAAAAGGCGCAACAGAGTCACTGCTGGATGTGAAAGTCTATAGCAATGCTGAAGGGCAGGAGCAATCATGAATTACTTATTGAAAAAATGACGAATGCATTAAAGCCCAAGGGAAAGGCGGGTGACACTGGAGTTAAATTTGATCCTGCAAAGTTAAAAGGCAAGTCTTTAAGAGAGACAGAGGAGGTAATGCTTGGAGAGCGTTTCAGGCCATTACTGCAGAACGATAAGGAATTCTCAGTAGAGACCAGATGGGAAATATTTAAGGAAGCAATAGAGAACACAGTAGGGAACTTATTGGGAGGCCTAAGCAAACAAGGAGGAGCTGGACAAACATCAAAACAAAAGCATTAGAGGGAAAATGCAAACAGAGCCAAGGATTATGGGAGAGTGGGAACAAAAGCACAAAACAAAGCAGAGGAAAATTTCCAAAGGCAAGTAAACCTCTTTATTTTATACAGAAGCACGAAGAAAACAAGGTGTGAAATTGAGATGGAAGAAGATTGTGTTCAGTGGGAATGACAGTGTGCCCGTGCTAAGAGCACCAAGAGGAATCCTGATGGCCTGGGAGAAAACATAAGAGAGAAGGTGGAGCCATGGAAAGAGCAATTGGCCGAACACTCTTACCACAATCCCAGGAGGGATTTAAAAGATGTGTAGATGTGGCTTTTAGGGATATGGTTTAGTGGTGAGCTTGGCAGTGTCAGGTTAAGTTGGCCTCAATCACTTTAGAGGTCTTTTCCAACTAAAGGATTCTATGGTCTCCCTGGATACAATCATCCCAGACGAAGATTGAGAGTTTGACTTCTAAGACAAAATAAGGCATCAATTCTGAGCCAATGACATAGAAAGGACTGTAGAAAGCAGCCCTTCCATCATTTTAGCAACATATGTCGCCACAGAACTGTTAGAGTTCACCCTACAACTAAGGAAAAGAGGAGCGTTCAAAACTAATGCACATTACTGCCACCAGTGAAACTTATAAAGACATACATTAAAGCGCAGTGGGGAAAATCCAATGGAAGCAATTGAGGAATGGTTAAAGTAAATTGTATGGGAAGCGAGCAGTGAAAAATGCTGAAGTGTGGGAAAGGATTAGATTATAAATATCCATGCTCTGACTGTCAGTACAAAAAGAGTAAGGATGGTGATTAAAGGTGCTTTGACAGTCCTTATTTTGAGAGATGCACCATGGAAAGCAAGAAAATTAGACATTTTCCAGCTAAAAGCATTGTAACTACAGTTGCTCTGTGGAGCAGTAAGAGTAGGGAGGAAGTTAAGTAATGGCCTCAAGTCAGAAGGTTGTTAATGTTTCCTCATCTTCCCAATTGTGTAGTAACAACCCAAAAGGAGATGAATCTCATGACAATGGGTATTATACCATTAAGATCCTTATCTCATGCAAATGACACCAAACAATTACACAAGCTTGCAACAGTCGCTGAAGCGACTGCTGCAGGAGTAAAGACAGCAATTGGAGAGAGAAAAACGCAGGAAGAGAACTAAAGGATTAATTGTATTTCTCAGGCAGCACATAGATACCTGAGATCTTCCTCCAGAAGAGGTTTTTAAAGACATATTCCTTTGGTAATGCTGCTACGCAGAAAATCACAGACTCAGAGACTAAGGTGTCTTCACGGAGATGTATCAGTCTGAGATACCTACAGCACTGCCCAGGGCAGCTGGATCACCTGCCCTCAGAGAAGCATGTATCAAACAGAAGAATGCCTTTGGGCAAAAGCAGGTGCAGAGTGGAGTCATTTTAAGATTAATAAAGAAAAAAAAGGCAGAGGACTCAGGTCAAAAGAAGAGAAGGACCAAGGAGAAAATTGGAACAGCTTTAAGAAACCCTGGTCTCAGCTAACCACTCATTCATCCAAATAATGCCTAAATATTTAACAATTTGAACAATGGAGTCCAGCAGCCTCACCAAAGCACTCAGTAGGAGAAGGTTGTAGGCAGACCCAGCAGAAAATCATTGTATTATTCAGGGGAAAAGATAATCTTTCAAGACTCCCAGCTTTGTTGGCAATACAGCTTCATCACAGCTGGCACAGACAAATGTGATTTTAGATTAGCAGGAATAGTAATCACAAGCTCCACCAGCACAGCAAAGTGGCACTTCAGGTGTTTATATGTCATTCACAGAGCTGCTTCTCTCTCTGCCTCCCAGTAAAACAGAACTGCCTGATATTCCTCAGCTTTTATCTTGGGATAACTCAGGCACTTCCACTATTGCCAGAAGGGAAATGCAGCTTTTCTCTCCCGTGGAGTCCACTCTTTGCTGTGCAGCTCCCTGGAACACTCTGAGTCATCAGTATGCTTCAGAGGAAACCAGGGGGCTTAGGGTTTGGAATTTGGGATTTGAGATTTGGGTAGAGAGTGATCTCCTGGGGAGCTTTGCTGCAGGCAGGAGGGCAAAGAAAGAGTAAAAGGAAGTGAAGGATGGAGATGAAACTGACCAAATAGGTGGGGGTTTGCCTACAGATATGAAATACAATAATCCTCAAAAAATCACATTT
>WAAG01036945.1:0-10656 GCA_013390105.1 Tichodroma muraria | reverse complement strand
AAAGAATGAAGCTGCTGGGTGTGACTCGTGGAGCAGGAGGTCAGAAACCCCGGGGTTCCCCTGATAGTGCACACACCCTGCAAACTTTTGAGCAGCTCCCAGGAAACTTGTTATTAATGCTGCAGTCATTAAAAGGCGCAGCCCACGGCAGATTTATTAGCTCAGTAAACCGCAACACGTGCCAAGCTCTCTGGAAACAAAAGGGTCTGTCAACTTTACTCCTCTTGCTTGGGATTTGGGAAGGCTGGGAGGAGAGCGGTGGGGATGGAGCTGGCGGCTTTTGTCGCGGGGAGGTGGCATCGCCTCCGTTAACCGGCGCTCGCCAGCGCGGTTCGTGAATGCAATTCCGTGGCAGCGAAGGCGTTGGAGCACGGCTGTAAGGAAAGCACAGCGAACCCTGCTGAGCTCGCGGTGCTCGTCGCGGCAGTGGGACGAGCAGCCCCCGGTCTCCCGAATGGAAAGCTTTCCCCGTGTGCCTGCCATGATAAATCAGCTGCCGTTCGCCTGAATAACAGCATTCACTGAAGTTACAGTAGGAAACTTGTCTGGGTGGACACTGTGCCATTGCTCTGCGGAGAGCAGCCGGTGCAGATCGCTGGCGTTGCGCTGAAATATCGCATTGATTGCCGCTCCAAAGCTCGGCTGGCAGCACCGGGCTATTGCAGCGGTGAGGAGCAGGGCGAGCGCCGGGAGAAGAGGCGCCGGGGAAAGGCAGGGCTGGACCACCTCGCCGATCTCTCCGGGAATAAGAAGCACGCTGGATGTGTTAAATGCTGAAAGGACCGGAGGAAGCTGGCACGTCCCTGGGACGATTTGCAGGCTAAACTTGGCTGGGGGCTCGCTGTCGGCAGCCAGGCGCTCGCAGGCTCAGCGGGTCAGTGTGTGCCATCGCCCTGGTGCGGGCATGGCTCTCGTCCCATCGGGACCCAAGGGAGCCAGACCCAGCCCCTGTCCTGGAGAGGACGTGGGAGGTGCCTGCTCATGTGCGGGTTATAAATGGCCCGACGAGGAGCTGCCGCTTCCCTCCTCCGGAGGCGGTGGGTGCGCGGGGTGAGCGGCGTTTGACAGCGGGGCAGGCAGCAGGATGGGTGGCAGCGCTCAGGCGGATTTTCCCTTGCGGCATCGTGGAGCAGGGCAGACGTTGCTGCTTTGTGAATGAATTTGAGCAGCTGCTGTCAGAGGCAGTGGGGAGCAATAACAAAATGCCTGGAGGGAACGAGGACGTGACAGACATCCCAGGGGACATTAATTTCTGATGACAAGCTGGACTGGCAGGAAAGGCTGCAGGGTTGGGGTGAGGGTTTCCTGCACCCTTATTCTTTACAAATAAGTGCAAGGAATAAACCAGCATTGAATGGATGAGAGGAAATCGGGAGAAAAGGGAAAAAACATGCAGAAGTTTTTAGGGGTTTTTGTGGATTTTTTTTTTTAATAGGAAAAAGCATCCTGTGCTCCCCCACCCACACAGTGAGCAGCAGTGCGTGTCACCCCTGTGCAAGACCGAGCTGGGAATAAAAGGTGAGCCACCGTCTTCCTGAGATTTAGAGTTTTCCCTCCACCCCTAACTGCTTTTTTTTTTTTATCCTCTTTCAGTCTCTCCTCCTTCCTCCTCCTCCTTCTCCTCTTTTGTTAGCTGGTTGGTGGGGAGAAGCAGAGTCTGGAGGGTGGGATGAGACAAGGCATCCTTGTCCGGCAGCCCTCCTGACCCCTGGCACCTCCGGGCTCTGCACGGTAGCCGCAGGGCTGGCTGCCTTGGCAGGCTATCAAAAGAAACTTCCGAACACGGAGATGTTGAGGGCTGGGAAGAGATAAAGGCTGGCTTGAGCAAGCTGTTTCTTGTCTTAAAACTTGGCACCTGGACCTATTGAGGCAAATGTATGAATGGCTCAGCTATTCATTACAAGGAAATCTTGAGATTTTAATTTTTATTACAATTTTTATAAATTTTTTGTGTTGTTTTTTTTTTAATTTCCTGGGAGTTTCTATCTTATTCATGGTGTGCAGCAGGGGGGAAGGAAATGTGTGCTCTGAGAATTGTCCCAGCCTTCCCGTCTGCTTGCAGACACTGCAAGAGATTAAACCATCCTGGCTGCCTTAACATGGGACGTTCCTGAGTTGCATTAACCAGGCTGGAAATCTCCTGTCAGAGCAGCAGCAAACTGGAAAAATGCACTTTATCTTCACCGTAGCAGACAGAGGGCCATGTGCTGTGTGTAATGTCTGAGTGCCAGCATCTGCATGGTTTATTTTCCTTCCCCTTTCTCCCTTCCTCATTCTTTTTTGCGGTCTGTGTGTCTGTGATGGTGACTCCTCTCCTTTCCCCTGATTCTTGCCAGCAACTCAAACCCAGGGTGGGGAGAGCAGTCACAGAATGGTTTGGGTTGGACCTTAAAGATCATCCAGTTTCAACATCCTGGGTAGGGGCAGGGACACTTTCCACTAGACCAGCTTATTCAAAGCTCTGTCCAACCCAGCCTTGAACACCTTCATGGTAGAACATTTTCAAGGGTATTTTCAAGCAATTTTTTTTTTTTTTTTACTTCAAGTAAGATACTCCTCCTCAGGAAAAATTGAGACTCAAAATCCTGTTGTGACTGATGGGTCAAACAGTGTGTTTCCTCAACCCCATCATGTCTGAAGTGACACATGTGCATGGGCTTGTGTCACCAGTCTCCAAGTGGGGCAGGACACGTCCCTGACCCCAAAAGTGCCTGTTTTCCTCCCATCCTTGAGAATTATACGTCTGTAGCAGTTGGCATGGTGAGGCCAAACTTCACAGAGCAGGTCGGGGGAGATCTTTCTCCAAAGCACTTTAATCCTACTGCAGAAGTTCAGTTTGTATCTGTCCAGGAGCAAAGCATCGCAACCTCTTGCAAGCAATCTCCAATTCAAAAAATTATAGGATCATAAGGTAACTGAACCTGGCCAGTTTCATACATCCCCTTCCTTCTCCCCTGGCCTAGCTGCCCATTTTGCAGAGGGCAAAGCAGGGTTGCTGTCCCTAGAGTGTCCAGGAAGGCAGGAGCTGGACCATGGTGCCCAAGGACAGTGGTAACATTTGGCTGGACCAGTTATGGCAGTGGCAGTGTTGGCTGGGGACTTCTGTGTGGGGTGAGACCCACAGGCCTTGTGCTCCCTTCCCAGTTAAACTGGTGGGAATTAAACCTGGGGATGGTACCCCCATGCCCACACAGGAGTGAACACCTCTCAGACCTAGTGCTAGTCATCCTTAAAGTGTCAGGAGGGAAACTGAGGCACTTAAATGGAGACTCAGGGCAGCAGTGGTGGTGAGATATTGGTCCTGGTGGGGAAATGGCTCTGCCAACCCACTTCAGATGATCTTTCTCCAAAATCCTCCACCAGCCAAGAGGGACTAGAGAATCCCAGGCCAAGGAGGGGAGGAAAAGAGCTGAGGAGATACTGCACGTCATGGGGGCAAGGAAGAATCATCTGCAGTGGGAATCATGGTGGGGATGACACACTACTGGTAAACCCTTTATCAGCTCTACCTACATGCCTTCCCATCCCCAAACCTTGTAGGAGACCCACTGGGTCTAGCAAATGCTTCACTGGGCAGCTCACATGCTTCACTGGGCAGCTCCTGAAGCCCCAGCTGATGCTCTACCAAGTGGTTTCACTGGCGTTCATTGTTTGCAGCATCACGATGCAAGAATTATTGGGGGGGGGGGGCAAAGAAAGGCCATGAGAGGAATGAGGTAGGAGCCTCCAGCTGTGCTGTTTGCAACAATAATGGCCAGGATTGTATTTATTATCTCCTCAGTGGAGGGTCTGCAGCTGCATGCTGAGAGCCACAGACAGCAAAGGGGCCCAGAGATTATTGTGCATGGAAAAAAAAAACAACCACAAAAATAAATAACAAGCCACAAAGAATCCCTGGGCCAGCTGGAGCAGTGCCAAGGGGCACCCAGCTTAACTCCCAGTCTCCTCACTGAAGTCAGCAGCCCCGCAGTGCTGTCAGGAGAAGGGAGATTGGCAGCTGCTGCCTTTCAGAGAACTAAAGCTGCATGGGGTCCTCTTAAAATCCTTCTGCCAGGGCTGAAGGAGTTGCCCAGCCAGGTTGAATTTCTTTTCCCTCTGCTTTCTCATGATTTTTTCCAGTGCTGGCTGCACCATGACAAAGGCATGCTGTTGGAGGCAGTACTTGGACCTGATCTGCAGCCACCTCTGTTGCAATGGATTCAATTCTCTTAGAGGTCTTTCCCAACCTTAATGATTCCATGATTCAAGGAGAAAAAGCTGGCAAGTTATTAAATGAGATACAGGATGATGAGGCTGTGATGAGTTGTTTGCTCTTGGTGGGATGTGTCTTACCAGGAAGAGCAGAGGCATCACCTTCTCCTCCCTCCTCTCTCTTGTTTCCTTCCCCCCACCTAGCTCATCTTCTCTGGGGAACCCATCCATGTCTCCCCATGCAGCATGGTCTCTCTGCAGCTCAGGCCAGCCCTCCAGGATGATTGGAAGAAATTCAGATCAGGGATGTGGGGTACATCCATAGGCATCACACCTTTCCCTCATTGACCAGAGAGCTGCTGGTGGGTCCTTGCAACCTGCACTTCCCTGGCGTGGAACATGGTACACGCCATCCCAGGGCTGTGCATGGCACGTGACATTTCCCAGCTGGGCACGGTGACATGGCTGATCAGCTCTTCTAACAGCTAAAACCAAGAAATATCCATTGTGGGTAGGAGATTTCCTCTCCCCGTGCTGCACCTCTTAATGTTCCTCACTGGCATATGGTGTTCATCCTGGAGTGCATTCCTCTGGAATTATATCATGTCGCTGGGAGCTGGAGTGCAGCAAAGAAGTATCATCATAGCAGGAGCCAGTGCAGGAACTGTCTGGGGTTGGCTTTCAGGTGTGCGTCTCCAAATGCTGAGGCTCCAGGAGAAGCTTGCAGGGATCATTTTTGATTTCAGTAATTGGCTAGTTAAGAAAGAAGGAGGGTTTAATCCTCTCAAGGTTACTGCTGTGATTTGGGTAAAGCCTGGGTACTCGCAGGCTCCCTTTGTGCCTCACAGCGGGTTCTCGGGCGCTGGAGGTGATAGGGCAGCTAGCTTCACCAGGTCTTTCTTCAGGAAAATGCGCTAGGACTGGCACAAAACTCTGTGTAAACCTCTGCTTTGGCTATGAAGCACCATGTTGAAGGGCTGGTCTGTTCCCGAGTTTGTGCCAAAATAACAGAGACCTCCCGTTCTGGGACATGTCGCTATGATAAAAATTCTATTTGGGCTAAGTTTAAGATGGTTAAGAAAATATTTGTGTTCCTGGCAGAGATAAAGTCTCTCTTACACTCAGTGAGTGCCAGGATAGTGAGGCCTCCTGCTCCTGGAAATGCTCACAGTTAACAAGCAGAGCAGGGAGGATGAGGAACAGGAGTTGTTAGGAGTAAAAGAATTCAAGGTGGTCATGCTGGAAGTGATTCTAGAGCAGGAGAAAGTCCTGAGCTCTTAGATCCCTTGCAGGCACCTGTTTGATTGATTCCATGCATCCTGGGCAGCTGGGAACCAGTTGTGGCTGCCAAAGCTCCCAGTTTGAGTGGTTCTGCAGGTGGAATAGCCAGAAGGCAATGGTGGGGCTGGGATGCTCACACCCTGTCTGCTCCCAGGAAACCCTGTGAATCCCTCCTGGTGCTACACCACTTCAACACCTGCCTTCCCCTGCCCTCAGCCACTCAGGAGGCTTGGCAAACAATTTCCTTTTGGGAATGCCCCCTCTGGGCACAAGCACAACTTGACTTGAGGCTGGAGAGCAAAATTGCTTTCAAAAGCCACAGGAGACTAATTCCTCCACCTGGAAATAAACTGCTATTAAGCTGACAGCTTTCTGGGCTGAGCAGAGAAGTGGGAATTTTGTGCAAATCCTGATACCACGGTGATTTAATTCCTAATTTTCCTGTGACGGATGTGGCACCAACACTTTCCCACTTGAGGAAAAATTCCCTGGAGGTGGGCTGCTCTTCCCTCACAATATGCATATTTTCAAAGGCACAAAGTTTTTAGTGTAGCAGAAATTGCATTTCAGCCACAGATGTAAATGAGCTGGAAGTTACTGTATGGGCTGGCAGACCTGCCTGCACATGTCTTCCCTTTGTCATATCCCAAAATACACCACCCTGCACCTTGATTTCCTCCTCCAGGGGGAATGAGGGATGCCTGAGGGGGAAGGTTGCACAAGTGGAATAAACTACTAGCTGTTTAAGCACTAGGATGATAAATTATCTGTGGCCTCTTGCAAAGCAGATGGGAATTGTGACATTAACAGTTGTAGCAAAGTTTTTTTTAATAGGCCTTTCCATTTCTTTATTAAATAAATTATTTTCTTTTTACATTAAAAAAAACAGAGCAGATACTTTCAGCCAAGCAAGTATTTCGGTGTCTTTTCCCAGGTAACAAGCAATATGCAAGAGGAAACAGCTTCAAGTTGCACTGGGGAGTGTTTATATTGCAAATTAGGGAAAATTTCTTCACCGAAAGGGTTGTCAAGAATTGGAGCAGGCTGCCCAGGGAAGTGTTTGAGTCACCATCCCTGGAGATATTTAAAAGATGTGTAGATATGGCACTTGGGGACGTGGTTTAGTGGTGGGTTTGGCAGTGCTGGATTAACAGCTGGATTCAATGATATTCAAGGTCTTTCCCAACCTAAATGATTCTATATTTGAAAACAGCTCCATAGTGTGGAGCCTGTAGGGTTTGGAGGTGCTGGGCTCCCTCTAGATCAATCCCACATATCTTCTCTGCAGCCCATGTACCACATGGGTTGTGGGGCTGCTTGGCTTTGTCTTTGTGGTTGTGGAATGCTTTTGATGTTTTTGATGCTTAATTTAGCTTTGCCTTTGCTAATCTTATCTATCCCACCCCCTGTGACATCTACAAAAATCTCCCTAAAGGATGGAGTACATGGCTGGATGCTGGAAAGTCATTGCAGTTTTGGCTCAGCAGTTTCTGTCCAGAGAGGAGAAAAGCAAATGGAAATAACCAAGATGGAAAAAATGTGGAACGGTATCTTGTTTTTTTGTTCTTTGCCCCTCCTGACTGTCCACAGGAGGGGCAAAAATGGGGTTTGGTGAGATTCAAGTCTTGCAAAGACAGACTTGATGCAGAGCAGTGGGGTTCTTTTCCAGATCAGGAAGTAGCATCTTGTCTCTGTTTATGCAATTTCTCCACTCCTCACTGGTTTCCACTTGAACATCAAGCTGTTGACTTTAACTCTTTGAGTGTGACTGTCCAGCGAATTCCTTATCCACAGAGTCATCCAACCACCAAATCCATGTTTCTCTGTAGAGATGAAGGTGTTGTGTGGATCAGTGTTAAATGCTTTGCACAAATCCAGGTAGATAATGTCAGTCGCTCTTCCCTCATCCACCAACACTGTAACTGTGTCACAGAAAGCAGTGAAATTTGTCCAGCAGGATGTGCCCTTAGTGAAGTCATGCTGGCTGTCATCAACCACCTCCTTATTTTCTGTGTGCCTTAGCAAAGTTTCCATGAAGATCTGTTCCACGATCTTGCCAGGCAAAATAATTAAAGCATAAAGGAATTCATAGTGAAATCTTTTCTTTTTTTTTCCATTTACATTCCTTGCATTTTATTCTGATTTTTCCCAGGGAGCAGGAACACGGAGCAAAAAGCATTCAAGCACCTGCAGGATGCCTTTTCACTCCTGTGCCAGCCCTTGGTGTCTCTGTACATTAAACCATAAGGGCTAAAGTCATCACCCTAGTGGCTGAGCTTCCCCTCATCCTAATGCCTGCATGTACTGGTGAGGGAAACGGGTTGCAAATCCCTGTCTTTATATCCTATTGGAAAATTTAGGATAGCTCTGCTGTCCTAAGAAGCTTCGCAAGTCCCACAGATTAAACCATCAGTGTGAGGTGAAGGGTGATAACTTATCCCCTAAAAGTGGCTTGTGCAATGTCTCCTGATGGAGGCCTCCATGAAATCAAGTGAAATTTGGAAGGGCCAAGAGACTGATTCTCATCCTGCTGAGAGAGTTACACCTAGAGTAACTCCACTGAACTCTCTCAAACCCATGTAACAAATGCAGGATCAAACATAAAAAACAGATGCTTCTTGGATTCCCATTAGCTCTCCTCTCCCTAGACCCCAGAAGTCTCAAACACTGAGTATAAAACCAGGACTGTTTGCAAAGTGTCTCCCAAACCAGCAAACAACAAAATGTAACAAGCAGGTCAAAAAACACTGTTCCCATTTACACCAACATTTTTTTGTGAGGTTTAATAATATTTATCAGGAGCTCTTTGCAGCATTTGTGTGAGGAACCCTTCTTGCAGGAAGAGCCAGTCTGAAGCAGGCGAAGCAAAAGCCTGAATGACCTTTACTTTCAATAGATTCACACACACAAAAAAAAAAAAAAAAAAAAATAAAGCCNAAAAAAAAAATCAACAAAAAAAGAGTAACCCTGTCAGCAGCAGTCTCTTTATTATGGGAGGGGTGTGTGTCTGCAGCAAGGGTTTAATGGTCTCTGGCTGTAGGCTGGTTTGAGCTAGTTTTGCTGCCTGCTCAAATTGGCATATGGGATCTGGAGAGCCGACCGCGATTGCATCTGTGGCGTCATTGGGGCTCAGCCGGGAGAGTCCACACTGGAAAACTGTAGCTGCTGCTAGTGCTGCACTTCAGTCAGTAATTACTCTAATTTTACAGAATAATTAATGGGTGGAGAAAGGGGGGAAAGGTCTCTTATGCAATTTTGTTGTCGAGAAGCAACTCTGGAGCATTATGGTGCTCTGGAGCTTCTGTCCCAGCTGCCACTTAGCCTCCAAGATATTTAAAAAGAAAAAGAGCCAGAGCCAACTTTTTTTTCTTTTTTTTTTTTTTTCCTTTAGTCTGGAGGATTTATGGCCCCTATCATAACCTATGCACTTGTTTCACTTTCCAATAATGTTCCTTTTCCCCTGACCCCAATTAGTGCTGGCAGCCAAGTGGGCCTGGTGAGCTTTGCTGTGAAGACTGTTTATTTCTTTACTTGGCTGATACAAGAAACAGAAAACAATCCCAAATTTTCCTCCTGAAATATTGTTGCTAGTCCAACTCTTCTGTCCTTTGCTAGAACAACAGCTCTACTTGGGACAGGTGGACTTCAGCTCTTCCTTTTTTGCCTTTTTTCTTTGAAATTTACTCTATTTGCTGCTAATACAGAATTAATATTGTCAAGAAATGTGGAAATTACCAGGATCTGTCCACCATGTTGTACAGATTCACGTCATATCTGATCCCAGTTGTGGGCTGCTGTGGAAAAGACAGATTCTGTTTTTCCCACTCCTGTGTCAGAGGTGGTCACCCTGTGGATGGTCACCTGAATTTTTTGGAAAACTGACCTAGCGAAGGGGAAAGAGGAAGATTCAGAGGGGCTTTTGTTGGATCAGTGAGCCAAACTGGTTTATCCAGGTGCACCTGGTTATTGGGAGGGACTAGGGATTGGAGATGCAGCCAGGAATGGGGTGGGAAGCAGTAACCAGCGAGACTGGACATGCTACTCCGTCATGGACAAGGGAGAGAGGGACATCTCCAGGGATATGTATGGTCTTAGGTCGGTCTCATCCCCTTCTGGAGGAATTTCTTTCTCTTCACCCCACCATAGAGACAACGTGGTGTTTTGGGATTTTTTTCACACTTCTTACCCCTGTACCTCAAGCTTCATTGGGTGAATTTGGGCCTTTAGCCCCAACCCCAGCTGCATTTCAGACAACACTTTGTTCAGAGGCATGTTGAGGGAGGCTGAGGGAATGAAGAATGAAGAATGGGGCAGCTGTTTCCTGACTTCATCAAACAGCAAACTTTGAAACACCTCCCCTTGTATTATTTCTTTAATTAGTCATTCATTTTTCGCTATGGGGAATTCCAGCTTGGTGGTTGCCAGGGCAACTGGAGGTAGCCTAGGTAGCATCCTCTTAATATCGGCATTCCAAAAGAGGGGGATCAGTCCCCAGGCAATGGGCTTTCATCCAGGGAGGGATGTCAGCTGATCTCCCTAATGAGAAAAGTCTTTAAGGGAGAGGAGAAGGAAGAAATCAAGTGCAGTGAGAAGCGTGAATTTGCAACACCATAACAAAGCTTTCGTCTCTCCCACCTCACACCCTGACCATCATATGAGACCTGGCATTCTTCTGCAATGTGCTTTTAGCGTTGGGGGCTTTTTGGCTGGGAAATCTCAGTGTGAGGTTTCTGTGTGAGTCCTGCCACACAGCATTGCAACGGATGAGCATAGGAGGGAGAAGGCAATAAGGGCATCGACAGGCTAAAGGAGAGATGTGGGATCTGAGGAGAAGGCTGGCACCCTGCTAGGAGTTTGGTCCAACACTGGTTCCATTAACCACCACAGGCTCTCCTTAGGGTTGTCTCAGAATATTTGCCCTGCAGAAAGCATGAGCAAGATATAAAAAAGACTAGAGCCCTGCAGTCACTACAGGCACCAGAAACGTGAGGGAAGATACTGCACCCCCAGCAGCTCCAATTGCAATCAGCAGGTATAAAAAGACCCCTAGAGCTGCCAGATGGATAAAACTTATCACTGGGATCTCTCCATGCCTCAACAGACATAGAAATGAAGAGGACATGGCTAAACCAGCCCCAGGGTGAGCTGCTTTCTCCTGGTGACTTTCCCCTTGCTATCCTAGGT
>WAAG01036943.1:124709-144670 GCA_013390105.1 Tichodroma muraria | reverse complement strand
AGCCCCGACGACGTGGTGGTGGTGCACGGCCGCAGGACCGCCATCGGCCGCGCCCGCCGCGGCGGCTTCAAGGTACGGGCCGGGGGATCCTGCCCGCCTGCCCCCCGTGGGGCGGGGTCCCCACAGGTGCTTGGCATCCCCGTTGGGAAAGGGGTACTCCCTTGGTCGCCTCCCCTCCTCGCACGCCTGGCTGCTGGACCCATGCTTGACCCCCAGACACCGCCTCGGAGCTGCTCTGCTCTGGAAGAGTCTTAATGCCAGCGTTGTATGATGGTTTTAGTGCTGGGGGGGGCAGCGCCAGTGGCATCCCCCAAAGGAGTCGGGCATTGTCCCGAGGGGTCCCCAGCTCCCCTGGCAGCCCGGGGATAGTCACAGTCTGCTGTCACCTGCCCTGTCACACGGAGCGGCCGCGGCGTGTCCCTCACCTGCACAGCTTGGCACGGACCTGCCACCCTTCTGGAACCTGCTTCTCCCTGGGTGGCATCCACAGAGTCCTGGGAAAGAACACGTTGCTACAATGGCCCCAAAGGGTGCTCATTCCTTGTCATCCTTCCAAACAGGTCTCTTCATGCTGGCAGTGCTTCCCACCAGCTGAGGGGTCGCCCCTGTTTCTTTCGCAAAATAAATGGAGGGGCTCCGTTTGCAGGGTCTTGTCACATTAATCTCTCTAGTTGTGTGATTTTGAAGGCCTTGCAGTTCCTATAAATCCAAGGAAGGTGAGAAAGCAGCGTATGTGTTACAGTGCTTGAAGGGAACCTGGGGTAAAAACACGCAGGTAATTCTGCTGTGGTAGGAAAACAACCACCGTGAGCTGAGAAGTGGAGTAAAGCTGCCTTAGCACCACTGGCCAGCCCTCTGAAGCGAAGAGGCTGAACTGGTGACAGGGCACTCGCTGGTGGTGCTGATCCCCTGTGTTTTTAGGACACGACACCTGATGAGCTGCTGGCTGCCGTGATGACAGCTGTCCTTCAGGATGTCAACCTCCGTCCTGAGGTCCTGGGAGACATCTGTGTGGGTGAGTGACAGTTTCTGCCTGGTGGAACTGATCATCTGGACAGCCGTGTGGGACACTCACAAGTCTCGTGTGGCTGGAAGGGGTTAGTGTGTAGCATTAGGTTTTCCTACCTGTTGGTAGTGGGGCTCAGGTCTGCTGCTGGGCAGTACCGAGCTGTGGTGATGGGAACATCCCTTCAGTGCCTGTGAGGGGAATGCAGCCAATTGACTGGAATTGTGTCTTTGCACTCAGGGAACGTGCTGCAGCCTGGAGCTGGCGCCTTGATTGCAAGAGTTGCCCAGTTTCTAAGGTAAGCTCTCAGCCAGACTAAGCTTCTTCCTCTCCTCCTTGGGCCATGGAGTAGCACAGGGTCAGAGATTGCAATGAGGCTCATGCACTCCCAGGAATTACAGCAAATCACCTTTTGCCTAGAGACTGGACTTTGAGTGCTCAGAGAACACTGATGGCAGAGACAGGGAGGCAGGTGAAGCTGTTTAATCTGTTTGTGCTGCCTGTGTTGGGCCTCTGAAAGGGACACGATGTTTTGTGGGCTCCCAGCTGCACTCTCTGTGAGGCTACACCTCTCTCTGCCGTGTCTGGTCCCAAAACCATGGATGGGCTCAAATCTTTCTGTCGTTGCCCAGTGCTGGTCAGTGGCTCATACTGAGCTGGATCCCAGATTCCAAGTATTTGTCAGTTTCTGTTGCCATTCTTTGCTTTTATCAGTCACTGCACAACTACCACTTTAGAGAGGAGCAGGTGCAGCCTACCATAATTATGAATATTACAGAGCTTCTCAGGGTTTTTGGCCTGGGTCAGAGCTCAGGATCTCCAGGGGAGGGCCTTGTTTACAGAGCACCTTCTGAAGACAGAAACAGCATTTGGAGCCACTTGCAAATGCAGTGAGGAAATTATCTTTGAACTTTGCTTTCCCTTGGTGCAGGATTAAATAGATCAAGAAATGGATAAAGGGATCTGCCTGAAACTTGAGGGTTAAAGTTTAATCAAGTGGATTAATGCACTCTTTAGAGCTTTGGGGTCTTGTTGGTTTTTATCACTGAGTCTTTGCCAACACGGTCTTGTGTTCCAGCGGTATTCCAGAGACGGTGCCGTGCTCCAGTGTGAACCGGCAGTGCTCCTCCGGGCTCCAGGCCATTATCAACATAGCTGGTAGGTGTTGTGGGCACTGGCATCAGAGTTGATGCCTGTCCCACCCCAAGGGCTCATTCCTCCCGTCCTCCAGTCTCTGAGCAGCAAAAGAGTGACAATGTCTTGTGCTGTAGGGAATTTTCAATGTGGTGTTAGCTAAATACTTCTATATTCATGAGTGGCTGAGTTTATCCCTAGAGGAGTAACTTGGTTTTCTGGGGATAAGTTCCACCATCACCTCTATTATCAGGCAGCTTCCAGAAGGATCCCTCCAGTTCTCTCTGGGCCCACATTAGTCCTCAGCCCCATCAGCTCCTTGACCCGGCTCTCACTCTGGCAGGCAGGAGGGTGAGGAAATGCCCATTTGGCTGTACTGGGTGCTCAGGTGTTTGGAAGCTGCAGCTGGGCTGGAAATGCTTTTGCTCCTGATGACAGTAAGAATATTTATGCACTGCTGTTACAGGTGGCATCCGAAATGGATCGTATGACATTGGCTTGGCCTGTGGGTAAGGAAGTATTTTCATAGTGCTTGCTTAGGCTTCCTGAAGGTAACATTCTGTCCCTGTGCAATAGCCTGCCATAATTAGCATTTTAGCTAATCTCCAATTAACTAGCTTCTTGAAAGACCAGCAGCTCTCTTGGATGAAGAAATTAATATCCTACGTGTGCTAATGAGTGTTCTGCAGACTTACAGGATCTGTTCTGTGCTGGACAGACGAGCTGTGCTGTGTTTCAGTCCTAACATCACAAGCAACATTTATTTTTTGGAGTATTATGAAAACGTTATATTGGTTTTGGGGAAATACTAGTGACTGCATACACATTGACTTGACAAGGAGTGAAAAAAAAACTATTCTATAACCCTGAGGTTAAAATACTGTGTTTCTCTTTTTTTATAGCTTGATGTCTCTAATCTTTCATTAATTATTACTGCACACAGTAATGTCCACCAAGATGTTGTGCTTGAAGGGGCTGAGGGCCTTTGAACCCCTGGGTGTGCCAGGCACTGGGGTTTTGTTGTGGGAAGCTGTCTGGCCCCTGGCCTGCAGGGTCCTCCATGAAGACATACAATCCATAAGTTACAAATAGCTTTTGGGAGCTGGGTTTATCCCAAGTCTTACTCCTCCACAGAGTGGAAATCCCTGGATGAAAACACAAAAGGCAGTTGCTGGGGTTTCTCTTACTTAAAACCCAGTCCTATGCTTTCCTTCAAGAGCAGATGCAGCTGAAGTCAATGATGGTGACCCATCTTAGAGCTAGTTTAAATTGCTGATAGCACTTAGTACAAGCTGCCTTACTTTCTTCTTGCCTTTCATTTTCCAGGAGTAGTTTCTTTGTTATTTATTCTTCATGAAGGTATGTGTGTAGTGCAGAGTAGAATTCAAACCCTCTTCCCATTGTAGGTTTCATAATCTAGACTGACCTTGCAAAAGCTCATGAGTCTTAAGTGATGGCTTTGTATCTCTGCAGTAAATTTGAGTATCTTCAATGTGTTAATTCATTTGTGGGTCAAAGATTGCACCCTGTGGGATCCACGTCTGAAATTCTTTGTGTTGCGAAACACAAATGGTGCAATTCACTGAAATCTCTTTGCCATGTTTGCTCAATACTTCTTTTTCTACTGCCAACCTGTTCTTAAGATCTGAGTGATGTTTTTATGTCTGTTGACAATCTCACTGAAAACTCCAGCTCTTGAACCTCATTATGTTTGAGGATAAACGTGCCAGAATCATAGCAATTCCTTCCTGGCTGTGGAAACACAAGAAATTAACTGCTGACATTGGTATCCTGTTCTAGTGAAGCAAGAATCAATTGAATCTCACAGTCTCATTTCATGATAATTCCTAAATTGATGATTAAGGAGCTTCTGCCTCAGCCAATTCCTAATTAGCAGCTGCGTTTCTGCGGGATAATAGGAAAGCATGTTGTCAGGATACTGAGTTTTGATCAGCCTTAATGGAGCAATTCATATTTTTCTTGTGTTTAGCGTGGAAACAATGTCCCTCAGAAGAGCAAATAACCCTGGTGATATCAGTTCCAACATGATGGATAACCCCAAAGCTCGAGATTGCCTTATTCCTATGGGGTGAGTGTTTCCCCTTCCCACAGTTTAAGGGTTTTATAGATGCTCTGTCTCCTCAGAGACCATAGTTACAAATCAGCCTGAATGAGGTGAGCTTGCAGCCGTGTGTGTTGGCATCCTTGGTTGTGGTGGAAGATTAATGATGGGAAAGGGGGGAAATCACCAACTCTGATCAAAGATTTTCTTAAGATCAATGGCTTTCTGAGCAAGGAGAACGGATTTGAACCTTGTTCTGGTCCTAGATTTGATCCAGGATTAGCTTCTACCAGCAGTTCTAAGTTGAGAAGGCAGCAGTTGGCTTTCAAACTAAAGCCATTGCTTGTACCTCACGTGATCTTAGTAGAAGGCAGCTGCAGCTTCATTAGATGTGTCCTTGGATTAACTCTGTGATGTTTTTTCCCCAGAATAACCTCAGAAAATGTGGCAGAGAAGTTTGGAGTTTCCCGGAAGAAGCAAGATGCCTTTGCCTTGGCTTCCCAACAAAAGTAAATGCTTTTTTTGTTAGTCTTTTAGGGTTTTTAAACCTTTTAGTTAAGAAATAAGTACAGCTAGGAAACACTGCTACCTCCTGGTGAAGAGCAGCCTTTGTGTTGCCTTCCAGTCCTTAGTAGTGAGTAAAGATGCTTGAGGGGGTCTGACTGCAATGCAGGGTTGTGTGTGATGAGGGAATTGGAGTCCAGAGCTGTACTGGGATTGTGTGCCTGACCTCACACAAGTATCACTGGGCACACAGACCCTGAACAGTGACTGCCCCGCTTGTTTCAGCATCCAAAGGTCCCTGCCCTTGGCAGTGGGGTGAAGCTGGATGATCTCTTAGGTCCCTTCCAACCCAAATCATTCTGTGTTTCTAAGACAGAACCTCAGGGAGGTTTCTGGAAGGAGCGCATGGTGAGGTATTTTCATAGTGGCTTTGGCTCAGGAACTTGAACATGGGAGCAGCAATAAAAGGAGCCTTTCCCATGAGGGAATAGTTGAGTGTGGTTGTTAGCAGAGAACTGCTGAGCTTGTGAGAAGAGTGGCTGGTCCTCACTGCAGGTGTTTGGCTCTGAGGGAGAGCAGGCCTACGTCTGATAACCTTCCTCTTGGGTTAAATCACTGCCAAAGTCAACTGATCCCAGAATCCGTGGAGCTGTACTGGCAGAGCAGTGGCAGGTGATAGGGTAAAGCTTCTGCCATCAAAGAGTTAAACTTGCTTTCAGAGCTCTGTTTAAGCATTAGCCTGGTCCAATTATTTATCTAACACAGGAAGCCACTGCACAGGCTAGTTAACCTTTCAATTCCGGCCCTGCTGCTCAGGGAATTTGGCATGCCAGCCTTTCTCACTGCCATGGAACTGATAACCAAAAGGGTATGTGAATGTGATCCTCACGCTCACACGAGGCAAGGGGTGACTTTCTGGCCTTGGTCTCAGGATATCTGTGGAGTTACTGACCTGTCCTTCAGCACTTTGCTCCAGTTCTCGCTTACGTGGGAGCATTGAGTATTTTCATTTTATTGGTAAAAGTGCAAAGTGATGAAGGGGTAAAACAAGCTTTTAGTCTCCAATTTGTATTCTCTGTGAAGGATTTACCTCTGGAAGGTAAATTGAAATAAGCTCTGCTTTGAAAGCTTTTAAAATATCTTGTTGATAGGAAAGGTTAAATCTACATGGCTTGAGCTAATTCTGGTTTAGTTAATTGTTTTCTGCCTGGTCATGACAGTTGTTGACTGCTGCTAGTTCAGGGTTTATTTATTTTCTTACAGTTGTGATGTGGCTGTACCCCTGAACAAATAAAACTTCATGTTGGGGGATGGTGGTGGTCAGACAGGCACAGAGGTGTTGATGGGAACAGAATGGGGATCTTGCTCCAAAGTGAGTGTTCCTGTGACCCAGATTTGGGGACAATGCTCATAATGTTGATGTAGAGGTAAGAAGTTTTTCTTCCCATGAATGGAAGTAAGAATTTGTTGTCTTGACCACCACTCAGCGATGATGTACCAAATCCCACCTTAGTTCATTCTCTTAACTGCTTTCCTTCACTTTAGTTCTTCTGCAGTTCACCTCCAAAATATTTTAACCTTTCATATTCTATTTTTACCAGAGCAGCAAAAGCTCAGCAGATGGGACTGTTTAAAGCTGAGATTGTTCCAGTAAAGACCACTGTTACAGATGATGAGGGGAACAAGAAAACAATCACTGTGCACCAAGATGAAGGGATCAGGCCCTCCACGACGCTGGAAGGCTTGGCAAAGCTGAAACCTGCCTTCAAAGAGGATGGAAGCACTACAGCAGGTCAGCTCAGCTCAGCTGTTAGGTTTGTGCACTTCCTCTGGTTTACCTGCCTTTACTGGAACAAAAAACATGTTAATAGGTCTCTTCCAACAGGGAATGCCAGCCAGGTCAGCGATGGAGCAGCTGCTGTTCTCCTGGCAAAACGCTCCAAGGCAGCACAGCTGGGACTGCCGGTGCTGGGGGTGCTGAGGTCCTTTGCTGTGGTGGGGGTCCCACCCGATGTGATGGGCATAGGGCCGGCCTATGCCATCCCTGTTGCTGTGGAAAAGGCAGGTGAGAACCACCTGTCATTCAGGCAGTGCTGGCCACAAGCAAATCAGACTCCTTGGACTGAGATTTAAGGTTGTATTATTCAAGCATGTGCAGCTGTTGGCCCCAGGAACAGTGAAGTTAAATATGAAACCTTAAAAGAGGTCCTGCCTCAGATTGTTGCAATGCTTTTCCCTTGTACTGGTGTGTAAATTGTCATTCACTCACCTTTGAGAAGCTCAGGGGTAAATCCCTGCAAAGGCTCAACAAGGGTTGACGTGTGGCAAGTGATGTGGCAGTGTTCACTTAGTGCTGTTTTCCCTTCTTTATTATGACCGATGTGCAGAGGGTGGTTTTGTGTTTGGTTTTTGGTTTTTTCTCTTTACAATTTTGTCATCTTACATAGGTTTTTAACCACACTCGTTGGATTAAACAGCTTTTGGAGCTGATGAGCTGATTTAGCCTGGCCTGGCTACAGTCACATGCCCACCTGTAGCTTCATGTTTCCCTCTCCAAACACCCTTCAATCCTTAATCCCTCTGCAGAGAAATCACACTTAATCTGAGGAAACTTGGCAGACTCAGTGATACAATGCCATGAACTGTGATGTTTTGCAGTCTTTAGACAGTGCTGTACATAAACTTTTTCATGTGTAGATAGCCCACATGGAGCTGAGGTTCCTCTTTTAGATGGAGTAGAACTGGAATTCACAGAGGGAGGCTGACAGGCAATTAATCTTTGATATGGTCATGAGGCAAAAATATCTACTTTTAATTCCTGACTTCTCTGGCCCATAGGTCTGACTCTGAATGACATTGATATATATGAAATTAATGAAGCCTTTGCAAGCCAGGTGAGTGAGCATCATGTTTGTGTTGCTGCACTGCTTGGCAACTGAGTGCATTTCAGCTTGGTGTCCAGGTTAAGATTTTTAACTTGTTCCATGTATTACCTTTTCAGCCAAATGTTAATAACATGTGCAGAATATTTTCCTTTTCCTTCAAATAAAAATGAGCAGGGCATTGCTTATACTGCTTAATATTAGAAAAAAAAGAAGTCCACTAAGAATTGGCTGTTGTACTCTCATACCAACTTGCAACTTCTTTTTCACCAGGGCTATGATCTAGTGTCAGGTTGTCTGAATGTTGTGGGCTCAGTTTGAGATGGACAGTTTTAGCTCACTTCTCTGTGCCTTGGATCAGTTCCACTCCTTTCCCCTGAGAACAATGGTCTACCTGGACTCAGGCCTCTGACCTGCAGGAGGAGAGCTGAGAATTCAGGAAGACAAGAGCATCTCCATGAAATCATTCCCTGTGTCTTTCCAGGCTGTGTACTGTGTTGAAAAGCTGGGCATTCCCGTGGAGAAGGTGAACCCCCTGGGAGGAGCCATAGCACTGGGACACCCCCTGGGCTGTACTGGTGCTCGGCAGGTCGTCACTTTGCTCAATGAACTGAAGCGCAGAGGGAAGAGGTGAGTGCTGAGCATCAGTACTGGCCTCACACCTGCTGGGTGTGCAGCTCCCACAGGCTCAGGGGTAGCCAGTTTGGCTTAAGCTTTCTCCATCCCTTAGATGAGGTAACTGTCCCTTTGGGTTAAGCTTTCTCCATCCCATGGATGGCTTTGGACCCGAATTCCCAGGGGCTCTCCTCGCGAAACAGGAGAGCAGTAGACAGCTCAAATTTACCGTATTCTTTAATTTTTTTCCCTGGATGATGTAAGCCTGAGCTTTTTCTTTTTCCTTAATTCCACGTGCTCTTCATTTCAGAGCGTACGGAGTCGTGTCCATGTGCATTGGAACTGGCATGGGCGCCGCGGCCGTGTTCGAGTACCCGGGCAAGTGAGCGGTGCTCCCACACGTGCTTCTCACCACGGCTCACTCTGCCTTCCCTAGGCATAGCAAGTGATTTCCACTGAAATCAACTGGGTTCCGGGATTTGTTACTAGATCTACAAATTTTAGGCAGAAATCGTGAAGTAGAATTAATGGTGCAGCTCTGTGAAGAAGGTGAGGAAATGCAAAACTGGCACATGGTTTCCTGACATAAGAAATGAGCTCAGCTGAAATTCAACTACAGGCCCTGGTGTGGTGATTATGAATGAATATTTTTAATTTAATTGATCTCTTTATTCTGTGAATATTACCAGAGGGAAATAGTTCATGGGACAGTATTTTTGTATGACAAATTGGCAAAAAGAGTCACTCAAAATGAAGACATCAGTCCACGTGAAAAGACTTACAGCATTTCCTTTAAAGGTTTCACCATTTTGTAAGAAGTTTAAAAGAGCTTGTTTTAAAGCAAAGACTTGACATCCTTGCCTTTTTCAACTGTGTCTGTCCTAGCCCAGTTAGAAGTTGTCTGTGTCTTACATTGTCCCTACACTGGAGGACAGGCTGTAGCTCGCTGCTGGTGGAGCTGCTCTGAAGCCTCCCGTGGGGGAAAGTGGAAGGACTGGAACATAATTTCCACAGGAAATGCCTGAATGGAAAGGTTCTGTTGAATTGCTAGAAGCCAGGATTTGGATGTGGCCATTCCTTCTTTTACAGTACGTGTCTGGGTATCAGTTTGTGTGACTCCAAGGACAATCTTGTGTTTAATCATATTTACTTACCTAACATAAAGCAGATTGCAGCTTTACATTTACTGCAAGCACTACGTGAACATCAGTGACAGCTCAGTCCTTCAGTGCTAATACAAACATGTTCCATCTTGTGTCTTTTGTAATCTCTTATTTCTTCTCTTGTCTGAACAGGAAGATCACTGAAACTCAGCTTGAAAAAAAATGTACTCATTGCTGCTTTAAATTTGTAACAAACTGAAGTTCATTGTCCTGACTTTTGTTTTTGCACTTAATAATACAATTGGGTTCTTGCAATACATTTGTTTCCTTTTTATGATGATTTTTAGTTGAAGGTCATGATGAGTTAGAGCTCTTTGATATTTTCACAATCCCATGCTGTATACTATTTCACCCAGCAATCACACAGGCCATGTGTTAGAGCCAAAAAACTGAATTACTTAGAGGGGATAATGAGCCATTAACAAAAGCCTTTTATTTAATGAGAGTGGAAAATTTAACAGACTCAGAAGTGGGAATTCCAGCGACCTTTAGCTAAAATAATACTAAAATAATTTAAAGAGAAGTGAGAGTAAATGGGAACCATGTGGGGGAAAGAATGAAAAGGAAGAAGGGTTCCTCCCTCTGTTGCTGAAGGGGATGTTCTCAATGCCCAAGCATGATGAAACACACAGGTTGGTAATTTTCCAAGGAGACCAGGGAAAGTTGGCTCTTCCCCTTTTCATGTAAGGCACTGAGAAAACAGCCTGGGAAGTGCTGGCCTGTTCACCAATTCTTGTTTTTATTTTGTGTCAATGTCCATTTTAATGTCAAACAAATAAATGAGGCAAAACAAAAGCTACTTCAAGGTATGAATAGTCCTTAGCTGTAATTCAAGGCATGGGGCTCTGCAGAGGGCTTTGGCCTGACTTACACAGCTGCTTTGCAATTTAAAATCTTGTTTAGTACCTAAAGCTAAGCTTATCACAGCAAAAAAAAGTAACAATGCAGAGTGTGAGTACGACTGGTTAAGGTACCATGAGAATTTCTTCCCTCATAACCTAAATTTTCATTTTGCTGAAATTCCAGCTGATGGCACATCTGCATCCAGCCTGTTACCTTGACATTCGTCCCACATTGCCCTGCTAATGCACCCTCCCATGGTGCACTCCTTGCCCTCTGAGGTGCAGCTTGCAGGGCTTCTCTTCCAGCATTCCAGAAATAGTCACAATAGCTTCATAGTCAGTGTTGCTCCTAAAATGCACAGCAAAAAGTTCAGTTACGGCTACGTGCAGTCCTGTGTTTAGGGGTGAGATGAAAAGGAGAGAATGGTGTCCTAAGAATGCTCCAAGTCACAAGCACAGGTCACCAATGTTAGTGCCAAGTCCCCAGGGCTGTGTTGCACGGGTACAATACATGGTGTTTAAAAAGAACGTTCAGGTCTGTGCCTGAAGACATTGGATTTGTGTTTGAAAGAATGAGAATATCATCCTACTTGTGAAATTCTGTTTTAGGTGAGTAAATGAAGTGAAGCTCTGCTGGGAACAAACACCTGCATTGCCTTGATGTGAAAACTCTTCCCTGTGACAAAGTTTGAAGGGAAAAGTTTCTGTCATTCCCCTGAGACAAGGGGCAAATCAGTGGAGTCTAAATTGTAAATTAACATCAAAAAGGTTACAACAACTCTAGTTTTGCAGCAAGTTGAAGAGCACAATTTGCCCTAGGCTAATGCCACTCAGTGCTCCTGAGACTGTTCCTGGGAAGAAATCTACTTCTCTGTGTCCAAGTGCCAGCTGTTGTAAGGGCCTGAGGCAAATGCCTGTTCTGCCAGACAGTCTTTGTTTTTTCCTTCTCATAAAACAATTCCCCTGCAGAAAGACCACTGATTTGGGGAGGTGGATTATTAAAATCACCTCACACCTTGCATATAATTATACCCTAATGCCACATTGATTGCACACTCTGCTGTGCTGGGAATTCTTCCTATGGAGTCCCACACATGAACTGGCTGCTCTACAGCAACTTTCTGTTTGCTTTGCTTTCTGGTATTTCCAGGCATTTTCAGCCATGCTGATTAGTGTATTTGTCAGACAAAAAAAAAGTGCTTCAGGCATATTCAGCAGAATTCCAGAAAAATTTAGGCAGTCAGGAGCCTGGGGAGGTTTCTGGTCCACCATGCTCCTCTAAGTAGGGACAGTTTAGTGTAGCTGCTCAAGGTTCCATCCCACTGCAGTATCAGTAGCTCCAGTGATGGAAATCACTGGATTGTGTTCCAAGGAGATGGAAGTTATGACAATAACTCACCTACAGTTTGCTTGAAATTTCTCTGTTAGCAGTTTTCAGAGCCCACTGAAATCACTGGGATAGATTTATTTTAACTTCCTGACACCATGTGATAACCTCCAAAAATAATTTGTAATGGAAAATGATTTTTTTTACAGGAGTTGCATCTCCCTAATCAGAACAAAGTCTTTGGGTCATCATAGAACCATGGAATGTTTTGGGTTGGAGGAGAGAGCAAAGTTCATTTTGTTCCAAGCCCCTGCCCTGGGCAGGGAAACCTTCCACTGGAACAGGTTACTCAAAGCCTCATCCAGCCTGGCCTTAAACAATTCCAGAGCTGGGGCAGCTACAGCTTCCCTGGGCAACCTGTGCTAGGGCCTCACCACCCTCACAGTGCAGAAATTCTTTCTAATCTAACCCTGCCCTATGGCAGTGTGAAGCCATTCCCCCTTGTCCCATGACTCCAGGCCTTTCTCCCAAGTCCCTCTCCAGCTCTCCTGGAGCCCTTTTAGGCACTGAGAGAAAGAGCTTGAGGCTCCCCAGAGCCTTCTCCAGGCTGAACTACCCCAGCTCTCTGTCAACAGCACAATTTCAGTCCTGTTAACTGTACCTTGCAACAAAGCTGATCTGCAGAATCTCTCTGGTAGGTGCCTCCCCTTCACGTGCCTCCAAAATGCCTTTAGTTGGGAAGATGGAAAATACTTTCGTGGCCTTAGGCCTTTTCTGTTCATCTGCAGCGGAAGGGGCAAATATCAGACAAAGCCATACAAGACTGTGTGTGTGTGTACAGCAAGTAGCACTCATGGCAGTGCACCTCTTTGCTGAGCAACTAATAAATCATGTCTCACACTGTGCATATGCCCAGACTCTGTTTTCATCTTCTAATCAAGGGCAGTGATCAGTGGTCTCCACATTGAAATAATAAGGCCCTGATCTTCTTTCCTCTGGAGCCCATCTGTTATTAACAGCATCAGGATCATGCTCAAACTGAACCTATGAGGAGCGACTGCTTCTTGTTGCCCCTCAGGACTGATTTATAAATAAGCAGAGCATGTCCAAGAATTGTGAGGGCTCTTGCTCAATCTTTTGGTTAATGTGTAGTAACTGCTGAAATCAGTACTGCTACAATAATGTCAAAAAAGGGAAAAGCCCACATTAGTGAGAACAAAAGCAGACCACAAATGTTTACACCCAAGATCATCACGTACTGCCTCCATATTGAATGAGTGCAGGCAGTCTTAATAAAAACACTGAATAGTGAAACTCTGTAACAAGGAAATCAATTGCCAAACCAGAATACCCAGCAAAGCAGTCCAGTAGCTTCTGCAGCCGCTCCGGTTATACAGGAAAACGTGTTCTGTCTTGGTCTGTGCAACAGAGCAGGTCTGGAAATCAACCGTGTCACAGGAGAGCTCCAGGACTGGAACAGTGAGGTAGGCAGTCACTGGGACCAGCTGCAAAACAGGGAAAAGGGAAAAGAGAATAAAATTCACCTCATTTTTATAGAGCTTTAGCAATTCCTTCTCCAGCTGGATCATTCTTAACCCCAACCACTGCATCAAGAATCGTTGTGTTCTTTCACAATAGGGTAAATTCCCATTCTACAGCCTTGAATTAAGTTGTTGCTTGTGTGTTACTATTTTGGGACGGGTTTTCAAACCAGACACTGTGGTCTTAATGAAGTAACATGGAGTGAACGTTCTCATTTGTTTTTAGGGTTTTCTGTGGAGCTGCAGACATTACAGCATCTCCTGGTCCCTCAGGACTGTATATGGCCCACTGTGAGTCATTCATTTGTGCAGATTGCCCAAGATTATGATTCAGTTGACTGTATCTTAGATATGGTGCTCATTCTTACACAGGGCACGCCTCAGAAATACCTGGTATGAAAAGAAAATAGAAGTGCCTGCAATGTACTGAATGCTGGAGGCTGGGAAGGGGGTTATGGATTTCTGACTGGAAGGGATCAGTCTTTAAATGTGGGCTTTGACCACACTGCAGGAGCTCAACAGACTCAGGAGCCTTTCCAGAAGGCCTTGGGTGCTGCAGGAGGCAGTGCCTGGTGACTCAGGCATGGCTTGTTCCCTGAGACAGCCCTGACCCCTGTCTCAAGAGTCATCCTGTGACTGGGGGTGTGGCCCTTAGTGTCACCCGGGCTGCCCTGCAGAGAGCTGGGTGCACCAGGCTGTGACCCCCAACCTGCAAAGCCCACCTGGGAGTCACCTGCAGTCTCAGCAGAGAGCAACCCTACAGCCATTTACAGGATGACCTCATTTACTCCAGAGGTGCCTGTAATTCAAGGCTGAGTAATTCCTAATCTGAGTCAGATGCTGCTGAAACAGCCCTTTCCCAGGGCCCAGAGATCCTGTCCTGACCTTACCTGGGTAGTGCAGTTACTGTGCTCAATGACCAGATTTTGATTAAACTTCAGCTTTCTCTCTCCACTCTCCAGCTGGACCACTTGGCATCCAGGAAGCAGCTGGGTCCCTGGCAAATGTTGATACCTAAGTAAGTCCAGAGTTGTGTGGAATGACACTTTCACCTGTGGGAAGAGGAATTCCGATGACCATTACATAAGATGACACTGTGTGCAGGAAATCCAAAGTACACATTGCACAAAGGCCCAGGCACACATTTTCCCACTGGAACCCAAAGGTGTCGTGCCAGCTGCCAAATTCCCACTGGAACAAAGAAATACAATTAAAGAAAAAACTACAGCTATTTCCTATGAATCCAGTATACAGAGATGGAGTGTAAAGGTGAACAGCTGATCTCTGAACCCCAGGGGAGAAACAGTCTCTAGCAACTTAAAGGTTTTGAGTTCCTGAGGGTACAAATACCCTGTTCTCAAAGCTGTCTTAGACATGTAAATCCTCTTTCTTTCCACACATGCAGAATTGAGATGTGTGTGTCTCCATGTCAAAATTAACACAGCAAAATGAGAAGCACACTTCAAAAATGCAACAGTTACTCATTCTTTGCAGGTTACCTAATTCTCTACTCTGGGATTTTGTTTCCTTTAATGTAATTTGTACACCCAAAACTAATCAAATTCTCCTCTCCTTGCAGTGCCTGCATCTAATTTAAGGAAATGAGGGAAGACTGCAGTCCTTGTAAATCTTTTAATTTGTCCAACATATACATGGCTGTTGATTTAAGTGAGCACCAAACCCACAGGGTTTTCTGCAGGAGTTGGTCATAGTTGATAGGAAAAGCACATCAGGAACAGAAAAAGATTATTTACAGAAAAAATAATCTGCACCTGCAATATAGCAGGCAAAATGACAGTAATTAGCATTTGCTAATACACCACCATTTCCCCTGAAACTGGGAGATTTCTATGCTGGTTGCATTTTTCTGTGGTTCATCTGGGCCACACTAACATACCAATTATTAAACTCTCTATTCTGGCACAGGATTATTATATTTGAGCCTTACCAGCATGTTTTGCTGTGGATAAAGTACATGTTGCAGTTGTTGTTCCCTTTGCTCCTTTTTGCTGTGGGATGTTTTGGTGCTCTTTTTGGGATCTGCGCTGCAGAGGCTGAAGGGCATAGAGGGCATAGACAGAAAGAGCCTGAAGTACAGAGGAACCTTGGTACAATTCTTAAGTTTCAAACTCTGAGTAATTACTGCGTCTGTCAAAACCTGGGGGAGAAATGATTCAGAACTGGTCAGTTTTAACTCCCTGGAGAGGTTTGTGTTGCTCTGTCTGGTCATGGAGCACCAGCAGGGATCTGAAGGATTTTACCCCAAAGCAACCCAGTGTTTTCTACCTGTGTTATTCAACATTTCTTGAAAAAACAAAATAAAAGTAATGTAATAAAGTCTAAGTTTTCAAATGTCAAGGGTCACAGCAACCAAAGTGACTCATTTTGCTTTTGGACCTTTATGTCATGAAAATCGGAACTTATTTTTCTACTCACAAACTCCCCTACAATGAAAGAAAAATTTGAATAAAACAGGCATTGTCTGAGCTCAGCTTTTCTTATTCCTGGCTAATAAGTACTTGTAATGTTTTTTTTTGTTCCCTATCTTGTTATGTGCAACATAGAAAATGAGGCTGCTGGTGATTAGGATGCATTTTCACAGCCTTGTGCACACAGCTCTGAATTCTCCCAGCAGCACAGCAATACAAAGCAGCCAAATACATCAAATACTTACTCCATAAAAAGGCCTAGCAGGTAGGAGATCACTCGCCACTGAATAAAACACCATTCCTCCATCGGGATCCGTCTCCACTTCTAACCTGAGCGGAAAGAACCCGGTCACAGCCCTGTCCCAGGCTGACCCGTTCCACGAGGGTGCCAGCTGGGGGCACGATGGGACTTACAGGGGATGCCTCAGCACAGCCTCCACGCGCACTCGTAACGGTGGAGCTTCATAGCCGTGACTGCGCCGCACCTTGTTAGGCACCATCCTTGCAAGCTGACAACAACATGGAAACAGAAATCCTGTGGGAAACGGCAGCACTAAACCTGGAATGCCGCTCTGAGCCCGAGAGGCTGTCAGCCAAAATTGGACTCTGCTTGGCAATCTAGTGCCGGTTTGTAAGACGTGATGGAACAGCAGAGGCCAAGCTGTAGCCAAACTCTGAATGGCTGTGGGTGATACGGAGGCAGGGCAGGTCTGGACCAGATGTTGGGAAGAAATTCTTCACTCTGAGGGTGGTGAGGTCCTGGCACAGGTTCCCCAGCAAAGCTGTGGATGCCCCATCTCTGGAAGCATTCCAGGCCAGGTTGGATGGAGTGTGGAGCAACTTTTTTTGGTTAAAGGTGTCGCTGCCCATGGCAAGGGGGGGTGGAGCTAGATGGTCCTTTCCAGCCCACACCATTCTAGGACTCCTTTATTCTACATTTCTTTCTTCAGGAATAAGGATTATTAGGGTTGTTTTTTATTGAACATTCTATTATCATTCATTCAGGTTACCTTGCACCTTTGCAACAATTCATGTCAGAGAATTGCTGAGCCATTCGTAAAACATTTTTCAAGCCTCACATCAGCAGTTGTTGAAGAGGAAGTTTCCCAGAGGAGAGATATGCTGTCCAAATTCACACAGGAAGGTGGATGCAGAGCCAGGAACAGGACTCAGCAGTCCTGAGTCTCACTTCCATTGTTAACTACTGTTATCAATAAAACCTGATGTTGTGATAGCATTTCAAACCCTGGGCTTTTGTCGGGGGTCTGCTGCCCCAGACAATGCAAGAAGATGGTGACATTCCCACCTCAGAATGCTTCCAAGCTCAAAGAGAAATGCAACAGATGAACAACTCTGGTTAAGGAAGGATGTACTGGATAGCAGGAACAGGACTGTTTACACAGACTGGCCAGGTAACAGCAGCCTGTACATAAATTACAGGAAGGGAAACGATATTTCCCAGTTGCCTTTGGCCTTGCTGTGACAGTCGGTTTACCTTGTTGTCCAGGCTCATGAAGCCCAGCAGCAACCCGTCACAACACAGCTCAGCCTCGGTGTCCCGGAGGACGAGCGGGGTGAAGGAGATGTAAATGTCGCTGCTGCCACCTCCTGGAACCACCTGCGGCCGGGAGAGAGTGTTTAGTGCAGGGACCTGCCGGGGATTGCACAAGAACCCTCGGGACTCAGCGGCCAAAACTGAGTTCACAACCAGCGTGAAATCCCCCGGGCACGGGCTCAGGCTCGCACGAAAATATCAACAATTATTTCAACGGCAAATATCACTGTGACCACACTTTAGCATCAACAGAGTTTAAACACAGTCACAGACCAACTCTAATTACACAAATATATTTATGCATCTGTTTGTTTTTAAAAATACCCAGTTCTGCCTACTCTTACTCCCTGGCTACCTCAGGTGATTATTCCACAAGTTACATATATATGAAACATTTTTTGAAGAGTTACAAGTGTGAACTAAGAGTATTTTACAGTTCAGTTTAGTCTCGGCTATTTTTTAATTTTACGTGACAGCAGGGAATGTAATCACATGCACTAGCCAGCTGCAGTGGATTTTCTGGGATTTTGCTAGGACTAGATTCTGCTTTCTTTAGGTGAATTATTCAGGTTATGGTTAAATCCTGATATTGCTGCTGGCTATACCCTACAAAAGCTGCCTCCACAGTGCGGCATTTGTTTGTCTGACCTTTCTCAGTCTCAGCCACCTCAGAGCTGACTGCAGCTTCATTTCTGTCATCATTTCTTTTATGTAATCTTTAGCTCATTTTAACTTGTAACTGAAACCCTCTGAAAACAAAAATATTTAAAAATAAAACTGGCACACTGATGTTTTGGGCACCCCTGTCACTCATAGCCAGATCTTTCCAATGCTGTCTTTACTTTAAGATACTCCTAAGGGATTGTAACACTGTGCCCTGTATTTGCACAACTTACTTGGGAAGCACTGTGGGTTACAACGATTTACCCAAGAGTTGTCTACAGAGTACCCCCTTCCCAGCAGCCTGATTTTCAGCTCTGAATGTTTCCAAAGCTTCAGGCTGGATGGCTCCCACATTTCACTATGCCAACCCAAGAGAGAATACCAGAGATGCCACTCTGGAGTACAACTAACACTTAAGTCCAGTCATCAGTTCACTGCTCAGATGTAGGTAGGACACTTTCTGTTGACCTTGCAAACTCTTCTCATGATCATCTCCAAACCCTTCCAGCCTGATGTTTCACTGTTTAGTAGAGTCTACCTCAAACCAAACTCAAAGCTACCCCCTTCTCCTTCTCCGTCTCCTCTGCCCTGCAGAAAATGTGCTAAATCTAAGCCCAAAGACAATGTAAAAGCTTACTATCTGCCTTGGAACAACGGAGTAGGGGCTGTCTGCAGGCACCCCTTCATGAGGTCGGATAAATACAGAGATATTTTTCTCTCTTGTAGACTCAAGACTGCTGATTTCCTTCTCTTTGCTGTCAGGACCTGGAAGCTGCAGAGACACAGGGGTGGGGAATGGTTAAAACTGTTACACTGCAAGGGAGGAATGTGAGTGATGTGCACAGGGAACTGCTGCACTGGTCAGGAAGCATGGCCAGCTCCAGTTTCTTTCTGGCACAAGGGCAGGACACGTGGATGTGTCCTGTACATTAATTTTCTCATCCACAGGGTAGCTCTCCTGAAACTGCTCCTGAATTCCTTGGAAAATGTGCATGCTTGGGTCCTGTTCTACCTAGAGAAGCACCCAAGAACACCTCTGGCCCATAATACAGACCAGCACTCTGGGGTAGTACTGTTCCCTTTGTGCACAAGAAAGGTTAGAGCCATGTTCAAAACAACTGTGCATACTGAGCTGAAGCAGAGAAAATGTGATTTTAGTATCTTTTCTGTGAAGCTTTTGCCAGAGAAATATACAATATCCTAGGAGATACCTTCTCCCTGTCACTCCCAGCCCCTCAAGACAGTAAATTGCCACATTATAATCAAACTTCATGTGTAATAGATGTTACCATATTCTAACAGAACCAATCTAATTTTAGCACTGGGATAAATACCTCCATATCATTAGCTGCAATTTGAAATTTGCAGAGTAGGTTTTGCTCCCTGAGTACAGCACATGTTGACACCAGAAAGCACCCACAAGAAAAGCAGAGTCAAATTAAGGAGTTTTAGTTATTTTAATTCTTTCATGTAATAAGAACAATAGTTTGTCAGTGACAGTGTTTTAAATAGTATTTCCTTAGCTTTTTTAACACTTCTAAGGAGAGCTAATTGCTTAGAGCTCACTCTGGGAACAGACTGCTGATCCCCATAGCCACCTACCCAAGTATTGCATGTTTGACTGGGACAGGAGCTGACATTTCTTTTAACAATCCAGCTCTTAGTTACAAGTTCTATCTCCTGTTATTGTTTTCAGCCCTTCATGCCAAAACCCCCATCATGTATCTCAGCAGCAGTGCAAGAAACAGCCTAAGAGCTGACCTCATCCCTGGTTTCCAAAGCTGGATAAATGCTTCCACAAGGAATGGCAGTTGGATCCAGCTTTAACACGACCTCTGGCTCTGAGGTGCTACCACTTGATGCAGCCTCATTTCCAGCCATGTCCACAGGAGGAAAAGGGTATCCAAAGAGCACCAACAGGTCCACCAGCTTTTCATCATCTGGCTCTTGGTTGTAAACTTCCAAGTCCAGGCGGATGCCTGAATGGGAAAGGAAAAAAGGACAATTACTTCTAGTCAGTGAGAGGATTCATGGCTTAGCTGGTACCAGAATATCAAGTAACAAATTTGTGTCTGGCAACTGGATTTGTATCAAAGTGTATCTCTTAGGTTTCCCATGTCTGCTGTAAACTAAAATGATTTAAGAACATGCTATAGTTTGGTTACTTTCTATGTCCTAAACTATAATCAAAATAAATTATGAGTATTTTTGTTTAAGCAAATGAATTTAGTAGGATTT
>WAAG01036943.1:109386-124669 GCA_013390105.1 Tichodroma muraria | reverse complement strand
AAAAAAAAAAAAAAAAGGTGATTGACTTTGCTCTGGAAAGCTTACAATTCTACTCAAGAGCTAAAAGGACTAAAGAGCCAGATGATGCCAGTAAAAAGCAGCATCTGATTGACCAGGCTTAGTGTTGTGAGAAATTCATAAAAACAGGATGGAAAATCCTGAATTCCCACTATTACAACGAGGGAAAACCCAGCTACACCAAGATGGGGTGTGTAATTGCATAGTAACAACAAATTGAGTCACTCTCTTTAATACTATTTTTTACTAAAAACATCCTCATAACGAAACAAGTATGCCTGTTAATTAACAAGTTAATGGGTCCTTCTACTTTTATTTCTATAAGGAACACAATGAAAGCATCAATGTTTGCTGTACAAAAGGCATCCTTACCAAAGGGAGTGGGATTGTTGAGCTGGACCCTCCGAAGCACAGGAGACCCTCCTGAGACTTGAGTGCCAAACCTGGACAGGGAACCTCGCTGTCAGTGCATGCAGAGAACACGAGTGTCTGAAATCACTGAAGAGTTGTTTAAAAGTGGAAACTGATCTGGCTGCACTGGAGAGGCTCTCAGGTAAGGCATGGCCTACACTGTGAAGTACAATACTGGTTTATTTTATCTGTCTGTTTTCTTTTTTCCCCCATTTTTTTCAGTTGTCTCAGGCATTTCAGAGTAACCACGTGCAATGCTGCGGTTCCCCAAAAACCAACCCTAGCCCCTCATCCCAAGGTGCAGATGCCATTTGCTGTACAACAGTGTTTAACCCTTCCCATCACTACTGACCTCAGGGCTGCATTTCTCCTGGTCTAGGTAAAGGGCCAGGGAGAAATGAGCTGTGGATGATGAGAATTGCCACCATGTGTCAGCTGCCATCCACACAGAGTCGGACGAGGCTGCACTGGGTGAAATTCTACAACTGCAAGCCCAGAACAAAGACTGCTGGCAAACTTCAGCAGTCTTTGTTCTGGGCTTGCAGTTGTAGAAAACTTCAGCAGTCTTTGTTCTTCAGCAAACTTTTCTAATTGTGTTGGCAGAGAAAAATGTATTGGTGTTCTAGAAGCAGATACTGCACTTTGACTGTCACTTTGTTGACCTTCTCATTATATCACAAGATGGAACCGGTGTGTATGTTGACTGCAGTGCATTGCCATTTAATTCTCTGATTTGTCTGACAGTATTTTGCACTGTACCTGATAATGGGTGGCTCTGGTTGTGGTCCTGTCACCTGCAGGAACACTGGACAGCCTTTCACGGTCATTTGCATAGGAATTAATTTAGGTTGCAAGTCTCCCACCTATTAAAATGAATTTTTGCTATTAGAACCAAGATAACACCTTAGTTCTCTGTGCTATAAGACTATGTTTTGCAAACTGATTGGATTTTCAAATATTTTTGACTAGTTTCCTTTGACAGCCTCTAATTCATACACTACCAACAACTCTTCTCAGCAGGAGAATGCAATACCTCATGCATTTATCAGCTTTCCTGCTGCTTTTTTACACAATGCAATCTATGGCATTGGTAGAGCAGAGCAGTGCACTGGCCAGCTCCCAAACAGATGTTATAAATCAAAACTACTCCAGTCATTTTCAAGGCACATGAAAACCTCCCAAGGAATAAACACATCCCCCTAAAACCAAACAACTGTTCCTTCCAACACGTCGTTGGAAGTAGAGGTATAGCAAGATCCACCCTGAATTTTTACAGAAGTCCTAAAAAACTGAAAAAGTATTTCTAACAGAAAGGCATCTGGGAAATATGACTGTGTAAAATCTGCCATGGTAAAACCAAAAACCCCACCTACCTTACAGACAAGATTATCCTGGTACTCTCCCCACATGTTGTTGTAAGCTGCTATTTCTATGGTGAGCTGCTGGAAAGCTTCCAGAGTTCCTGTGGAAGGTTGGATATAGAAAGCTGCTCCCTTCCCCTGGGACAGCAATGCTGCTGCAAACTCTGAAGGAGCACAGCAAAGAAGCATTTCATGAATTTTGAGGAAGTGGAACTAAGTTCCACTAGTTAGTCTAGTTCCATTAGTTCCACTAACTTCATTAGTTAGTCTTTCAAAGGATATACAGGACCATGGTTTTAGTTGACTTTAATCGGCTTAACCTCACTGACTTAGAAACCCTGGGATCATTTACACAGCTTACATTTATACCACTTTACCTAAGTTCCCTTCTGCAGTGGGTCTTATTCTGTTTTTTAGAGTTAGTGCTTTCCCAGAATATTTTGCAGCAGGACAGCCCTTCCAACAGCCTGATCCAGGACTCTTTGGGATATGCAAGGCACTAACTGGTTATATGAAAAAACACTTTAGATTTGAGAAAAATAGCCTGGGATTTGTGTTGACTGTTTCTTGTTCCATTAGCAGCTGCCTGTTTACCTCTGTGTGCTCTTCCATGCAAAGAATTAATTACAAAGAGCAAAGCCTTTCCACATTCTGAGTCACCTAGGCCTGCATAGAATCTGTCAGAACAGCATTTTTCTAATCTTAAGCACAAATTCAACAGCTGAAAAGCTCTGTCTGTGGAACAGATACCAAACTCTATGGCAAGGTACCAATATGTGAAAGTTTTATTTTGGATACAGAAGACACATCCACACTTCACAGCTTTTTGCTCTCATTTCCTCCCTCCCTCAGTCTCATGTGGCTCTAAATATTATCATTTTTCAGTACAACACATCAGAAATGACAGATGGGCTGTGCTGTAGCTTTCCACAGTGGGGAGGGTATGGTAAAGGGTTTGAGGGAGAAAAGCCTGCAGCACTGGAACTGGGAAACTGTGTAGGAGACAAAGAGCCAAACCTTCTGCACCCATCCCATGTGCTGGGAGTGTTCTGGGAGCGAACTGTCACCAGAATCACCAACTTTGTTTCATACTGTTTGTTGTTTGCAAGAAAAAGATGAAGAAGAGAGAGAAAGAAAGGGAGGAGAAAAGAGAAAAAAGCAGAAGGAGAGGAGAGAGATTGACCTAATGCTTACACAAGATGGGCTTTCAAACTCAGGAATGAACTGAGGAATTAAGTAATTTAACAGTTTAGACTTCACCAAATATGCCAACTGTGAAAAGATGTGCCTGACTGGCACATTTAGTGCTGAGTACAGCAGTCAGCTGGCTTTCACCTTCTCTTCACTGAAGAGATATTTTCATACCTGATTTTACTTTTCTGGCTGCATGTTCTGTGACAGGTCCCCTTCTTTTCACCAGGTAGCTTGGATGGCATGGAAAAAAAAACCAAAAAACCACCACATCTGATTTCAGGTTTAAACCAGACCTAAATTAGTATTTGAGTCATTATTCAAAACAGCAAGACTCACGGGCAGGCTCCTTGTTCTGGAGGCAGCAAACAGGCACTAAAATACTCAACTTCCAGTGTGAATGGAGCACTGATTCCAGTGGGATTTGTAAGAATCAGCTGACGCTTTACAACATCTTTGAATTCAACTTCAGACCCAAAGTCCAAAAGAAGCTCACACGGGCTTTGTGGCATTTGTCCTTCATCACTGCTGGAAAAAATAACGGTAGTATTTAGACATGGGTCTTATTTTCTTATGCCACAGATGATTTCAGGAGATTTAAAAATGTGCAATATGCAATGTGGTTGTGATGCACAGTGTAAAAGGACCATGCAGTCTGTGATTTTTGTCATCAGCATTTTCTGCTTTTCATTTTTTCACTTCTACCCCATATAAGGATTTATTTGGGATCAAATTTTTATCCTGTATAACATGCCAGTCTACCAAATTAAAGACATAATTACTTATATGAAAAGATATGAAAATACATAAAGATGAGCATGTTCCAAAATATAGTCATCACTGTGATGCCTTCTAGAGGCTGACCTGGAACAGAGACTAGACAGAGCAAAAGGATAAAGCAGGGATTTATTAAAAAGCCTCCACGGGCACACCTGGGCAGCACAAGAGCCCGGCTGGACCACACCCAAGCTGCACCCAAATGGTCACAAAATGGACAACTGATCATGAGGTCCCACACTTTTATAAAGTCTGGTCCATCAGCATATTAGAGTCAAATTGTCCAACCACAGCTTCAGGTTATGAAGCTCCACCCTCCTTGTTTTTTCTTCTCACTTTACCATTGTTTTTGTTCTTGGTCATGAAAGTTGTCCTTGGTCTCAAGCTAGAGAAGGAATTGTTTTGTCTGTCTCCTCTGTGAAGAGAGCTCAGTAGCACTTAATATGAAACCCAAAACTACCCACTAAAACAGCACAGAATCTAAAAAATATAAAAGCTAAAACTTAAGGCATCAATTGTACATACCAGAAAAGTAAAATAAAAATCAGTCAGATATTACCTGTCAACTTCACTGCCAGAAGGTACTGAGTAGGTAACATGTAGTCCCTTTACTTCTCCAGAAATGCTCAGAAAGAGGGGGTCAGCCATGTCTTCTATGCTACAGGAAAGCGTGAGATCTTTCAGCTCACCCTGAGAAGCAAGGAATCGAGTTTCCTTGTGAATGAAGCATATATCACAGAGGAAAGGCAGACTCTTTAGGGTATTTATTTTTTAAAAGTGTGTAAACTTCCCTGGATTAAACCCAGAACAACAGAATTGTGAGAAGTTTTACTGAATTGTTTTCAGTGTGTTTTCTGCAGTATCAGAGCTGCTTAGAAGGCAGCACTGAGGTAAAAATTTGCGGCTTTTTCTCGGCTTTGTACCTGCAGCTGCCTGTGAGCCTAAAATTGCTCCATTACTGATTTCTGACATAATTCCTATACTACAAGTATTGAATCATAGAATCATTTAGATTGGAAAAGACTTCCAAGATGATTGAGTCCAAGCATTAATCCAGCACTGCCAAGGCCACCACTAAACCATGTTCTCAAGTGCCACAGATACATAATTTTAAATACTAACTCTGATAGTACTGAACATCTACTTTTAAGCAAATAAATGAAGCCTAAGTCTCCAGTGACTGTAATGGGAACTAATACACCATATCTATAGGAAGATCCTGTATTTAGCTGCATTAGCTCAGCTGTTTGAATGCCTTTGTGAAGACTTTTCCTGAATTTCTGGAGTTTGTAAGCTCTGCTCTTGTATTTTGCAGACTCTCAATCCCATCAGCCCCTTTTAAGTTTTCAAATATCAAAATGTTATGAGCTTAGCTGCATTCAGAAAACCAAATATACATTATATATGCCACTCTGCTCCATATCATTCCAGATAATCCAAAGTCAGGATCGGTATGCTCCAAGAAGAGTGATAAACATTAAGAGCAATTGTACAGGACTTCAAGAAAGGAAGAAAATTGGAACAGCTGAGATACAAAGAGACAGGGTAGAAATTGCAGATCATGTGCACTTCTTTAATTCTTGCCTTCAACTGTGGTACCTCGAAAGCAAAGCCATTTCAGAGATATTGTATGGGAAAAAGAGCACGTGGTTTTGTATATAGAATTCCTTCCTTTGCCAGATGGAGGTGAGATGAAACAGCCAGTGCTGCTGTTTTATAAAAGTGCATCAGTTTGTAAACTTACCACAGTGTTAGCTGACAGCTCTATGCAGAATTCCTTCTCTTCATTTGGGCCTAAGGTGCCACTGGCAGGGGACACCATGACGGAGCAGGAAGCTGCCTGGCTTCCAATCAGCTGCCAAAGAGAAAGGACATTCAGCTCATGCTGATTCTCCCACATTGTCTCTTCTAAAAAGACCAAGCTATTTTCAGGCTTAGGACACTTACAGGCAGCAACAACTACAGTTTGTCAAGACTGGCTTTACAATTCCCCATGGGTGATAAGATCCTCATGCCTACATTCACTCCAAGTAATGATCAGGTGCCCAGCTGAGGCTGCTGGGCTGGGAGCAGAGTCACTGTCATCCCTTTCAGAGTCTCAAGCCTTTCCAGGGTGAAGCCAATCTATCTGATACCAGAGAAGGATCCCAGATGCGCCCCACCTCTCCCCACTACAGAGGTGAAGGAGAGACACCCTCCCTAAGTAACCAGCATGGAATGCACCCAGGGCTTCCACTCATTTGTTCACACATCAACATCACATATCAGGAAAATGCTCTACATATTCCTCCTAGGCTCCTGATGCTCCAAGGGGTTTTCCTGTAGGTTCTGTACCATCCACATGCTCTGTTAGGATCCCTTGGGCACCTGAGGACATCTCGGATGGCACTGAGTGCTTTTATGTAGGCAACTGGCTGAACCCTATATGACAGAGTAGATCTGAATGACCAAAGCACTGACAAATTTCCATTGACTGAAAAAAGAGTTCACACCACAGCTTAAATACTGACACTAAATTTAGGGCTCCTACTCTGTAAGCTGAATCCCAGTCAGAACGTGAAATTTAAGCAGAATTCAGACACAATTTGAAAGTGCCATAATTTCTTTGTTTTACTAAATTAAGTGCAAACCCTAAACTGCCAGGGCACTTTGTTTAATACTCTGGTGGCTTTACATCCTACGACCCCTCACATCTGCTCATCCATTTCCCCAGGGATCCGCAGACAGTAAGAACATACTGACATCAACTGATAGTTAATCTTTTCATAAAGGTTGGCCTAAAGATGAAGTTCTGCTCCCAAGCCAGTAAACAGCAATGTCTACTCAAAAGATACATCAGAAAAGCTTTTAAGCGTAGCCATTATTTGTATTCCTATAGAAATTGCTATTTCCATCCCTGCTGTATGCTTCACCCATTAGAAGAGCATTTACCTTTCCCCATAAGTATTTTGTTGGCAGCAGTGTCTGGTTAAAAAGTTTACTGGTTGCTTTAACAGGAACTCCAGTATAAATTTCAGTGAATGCTAGATGACTAGATATCAGGCACACTTGGGGGGTCTGAACTTCAACAAAAACAGGAAGATGACTGGAAATAAACACACAGATGGTCTATTGTTATTGTTAATGAAACGTGCTAGACATAAAACAGCATGCTGGGAAGAATGATGTTTATGTTTATTTGGCAATATTAGAAATTTGATAGTTCATTGATAGGTTGCACAACCCCACTCTGAGTTCATATTTTTGTTGTAGGAGAGAAAACTACCTGAAGTGAAAGCCAGATGTGAACCTCAGGAAAAACAAAGCAAATGTTGCTTTTCCTCCTTACCTTTCTACTCCATTTTCTACCTCCAGCTCTAGCACTGTCTGGAGACGCTGGCACTGCAGTGATGTGAACTGAACTGAAACTGTGCAAAAACCCAGAGGAGGTATTTCTCCAGCTGATGGCTGGATGGTGAAGGTGGATACCTGCGAGAGGAGAGAGGGAACAGAAATTTTTTTGACACGTGCAAAGCAAGGGTAAAATGTTGAAGCCACGTGATCTAATTAGGGCTTCCAAGTGTCTCATTTTTCCTCAGACGTTTCCTTTCTCTCTGTCCCTTGAGTCCCACCCGGGTTGATGTCAGGAAGCACAGTGCCAGATTTGTGAAAGCTGGCTACAAAAGGAGGCAGGGCTTTGCTTCTGAGAGAAGGGCAGTCAGAGCCAAGGGCACAGCAGGGTCAGCTGTGCATGGACTGACAGGGAAGGTGAAGGAGAAGCAATCAGCCTCAGCAGCAGCACCTCCTCCCAGGCAGCAGCAAGGTGCTACAAGTGGGAAAGGCTCTTGGACAGAAGGCTGAGGAAGGAGGGTTGGGAGAGTGGAAACAGGAAGAGCATCAGTGAGGAGTGGTCGTCCAAGATGCTGATGTGGGTGTGTGGGAGAAGTATTCAGCAGTCTCAGCTCTACTAAAGCCTTTAACTCTTACTTATATCAACAGCAGCTGAAATCACTGCCATTCAGGAAATACTCTGTGTCTCTTTGGATCAGGCTGGCAGGGGATTTGTAATAAAGGGAAATAGAGAAAAATTGTAAAGAAGCATTCAATCTCAAAAGAACTCATGGACTTATGAAACTGTGCAAGACTAGTTTAGTAAGAAGTCACAAAAATTAGACCTTCTCATAGCTGGAATGAATAATACAACTCCGAAGCAGAAGAAATAAAATAGCTAAGGAGGGAATACAGCCAGCTGTAGCAGTGACTTACCTCTTCATTCCTTTCAGCTAGAAAAACCTGGCTTTCCTGCATCCTCCACTGTGCTGGCACCTGACAGAGATTTTTAATCTCAAAGGTTCTTGACACAGTCTCACCCTGCTTAGTCAAACCAAACTGGAGTGATGGAACGTCAATACAAAGAAATGGACCCTAGGACAGCAGGAAACAGACATCAGAATGGACACCTCTGCCAAAACTGCCTCATTAAGAAATATATATTATTTAGGATTAGCATTTGATTTCACAGAGAACATCAGAAAGCAAATGCACTGAGTAACGCAGAAAAATTCTGTGTGTCACAGGAATATCAGCATTGGCTCAATAGTCACTACAGCAAAAAAACCTCCTGTTTGTAACTACTTAAGATTTCTCAAGCCATTAAGAGCAAAAAAATTTTATTTAGACAATGTCCAGGCCACCCAGCTCGTCCTCCTGCAAGACTGAACTGCTCCTTACTTTAAAAGCAGCCTCAACATGCAGCACAACTGGCTCTGGACACAGCTCAACGTGACACTGCAGGTTACGGCTGATGACCCCAGGTTTGCTTGCAGAAATCGCCAGTACAAATTCACAGCATTTATTTACATCTAGAAAAGAAAATATCAGGCTCCTGTCTCACATTTTTGTAAGAAACCACCTGCTTCAAGCATGTTACTGAAGCTTCTGGAATCAAATTAAGTCTCCTGCTGGCTCCAGTGGGCTGGGGATCAGGTAATTTTCCAGTTTGCATTATAGTGCTCTGTTACTGTCATAAATTGATATAATCAATTACTGTCATGTCTTTCATTAATTACTGCTTGCAACTCACAGAAACTTTACCTATGACACCAGTACGAGGTTCAACTTCCATGATCTCACAGGCTGTGATTTTCTCCCATGTGTACTTGATCAATGTTTTGCTGTTGTTCCACAGCTGAAACAATTAAAATCAATGAGGCAATTAATGCACTTTAAGTTTTCCCAGCAACAAGTCAATTTACTGAGAGCACTGATACACTGCAAACTAGGTTTTGTGAGTCATCATTTATTTAACAGTGTCTCCTTCACATGGATGAAGGTGTTCCCTCAAACCTGAAGAAAATCTATTAATAATTAATTCCAAAAACATTATATTTGAGACCCATACACTTTCCCCCCATTTTTCAAAAATATAACAGAATTTCTAAGCAAAAACTGAAAATCTTTTGAGTGCAAAATCTTTTTGTTTTTTGCCAAAGGCTCTGTTTGTGAGGGAGATGCAAGCTCTTGAAATGTTTGGCCTGATCTTCAGATCTAGTCAAAACATTATTTCTTAATTATAGCAAATAACTTTGTTCTCTGAAGCACAATTATCTCTAAGCACAGTTCAAATTCTTACCTTTTTAAGACTAAAAAAATCAATTGGAAACTGCAAAGGATGTTGTTATACCATCAGTAAGTGGCTTAATTACCTCTATCACATGTGTAGCTATACTGGATTACAGGGAAGTATGAAATGGTTGCCTTAAATTAAAAAAAATAAGTTCTAGGAAGAGAAATCATAAAACCAAATGCTGATTAACAAGATCTCTAAGAAAAAATGGGAAAACCATTAACTGGGAAAGGTCTTCCTGCCTGGCTCTTGCTAACCCGCCTGCTCTTCCCAAATGAGTCTAAGATCAAAAGGAACCTGATTTGTAGTGAAGGGGATGCTGTGTGAGGGGACAATTGCAGCAGCATTCTGTCCCAGAATGGCCAAAGAAAAATTACCAGAACCTGCAGGAAAGAATAACATCTACTAAGATGCAGCACATTTGTGATTTTTGTAGCTCTTCTGTGCTTCCTGTAGTTCTTTGCATGAACAGTGCCTCAGTTATGAACTAATTTAATCATCCATTGACTATTCCTCCCAGCTGGAAAACTTTTACACTACAGGAGTTACAAAGTGATAAGCAACAGGTTAGGGACCGAGAAAAACACTGAGAAGGGTCAAACTCTGTGGTATCAAACTGGAGAGATGAAAAAGGAACAAAGGCTGCTGCCTGGAGTGTAGGGCTGAGCAGGCTGGGTAGGGCATTTCACTGCAGACCCTCCTGGAATCATGGCTTTCTTTAAAAACATTTCAGGAAAACTAAAATAACACTGACTGACCGATATCTTCTAATAACACCTATGACATCTAGTGACACAAACCACACGAAAACAGTGAAGTCAAAAGCACACAAACCTTGAATGTTTTCTTGACATTTACACCAATGAAATTTTCTCCAGGGACAATAATGGCATATGGTTCCAGAAGAAGATGAAATGGTTCTGTTGAGCCTTTAACTTCTATTTCCAGTGCTATTACATCCTTTACTCTGCATTCTGGGATGCTTTGAAGCATCCCCTCTTCCACTAAACTTTGGGAGGAAACACGGTAGAATCATTAAATACATTAAACCAGTGTTAAATTGGATCCTGTCTTTTAATTGCCAGATCAAAACTGGTAACCATCCCAAGTTTTTCAAGTACAGCCCGCCTGTGGACTATCAGCTCATCCAATTAAAAACTTCATTATACTTTGAGGTATTCTAGTTGTCCCAGTCTGTCCATGAACAAGTATGTAAGTCACATACCGCTGTGACAAAGAGTAATAACAGAAAACCCTGGAAAATAAGCAGACAAAATGACAGTATTATCTTTTTCCAGGAGAGGAAAAGCTAGGGCCAGGCATGTGTCCAGGCACTGGGGAAGATAGCAGAGATGCTCTTTGTACCACAAGTACTTGTGCAGATAATATTCTTTATACTTGTCAATCCGTCACCACCAGAAAGAAGAAAAATTCCAGTAACTTAATGTAATAGCACAGATAAATTGTGGCTACATATCTTACTGGGAAATGTTTCTCAGCTTACCAAGGTGATTCTGGGATGTCCCTCAGTACCATCTGAATCACACTGTGATAACTCTTCAGCTGCACAGATGAAGGACAAAAGGATTTTAGTGTCAAGTAATCACTGATGTTGAAGATAAAAAAAAAAAAAGGAAACGTGGTTTATATGTAAAGGATAAATCATCATCATCAGAGTACTAAGCTCTGATAAACAATATTCAAACTCTGGAGTTACTAAAAGAAAACACGTTTGACTGCAAAACATTAAGCCAGATTCTGATCTCATGGAGTACGGTTCCAAGAAAAATACTCATTTTTGTCATGCCTGTTATTATTTCCCCTGTATATTGCATACTACACACAAGCATCTGCAAAGGCTCCCCAAACTAAGCTCAGTACTGCCTTACTAACTGAGAAGTTTCTTCTGACTGCTCCAGAGTAGCCAGCTTAATTGACCATTAATCTGATCTTGAGGAAGAAACATGACTTTTCCATCACAGGAAGAGAATGCCTTCTGTATTCTAATGGAGGAGGGAAAAAAGAAACACAGAAGCAGGCCTTAAGTCTGAAGGGCTATGCAAAAGCTTCATTTGCTTGTAGACAGATACTAATTTTGATGTATATTTTAATTCAATATATATTCTATGAACTAATTGTTTTTAAAAGCCAGGTAGTTTCTCTTCCATACATATTTGAGGCATTTCCTAGGTCTGTCAATCAACACAACGTGGGACATTCCCACTCTTGGGCTTTCTTTGGATGAGGTTTCTCTAAATACAGTGAGCTCATGCTCCTTTATTTACAGGGACAGGAGAGCAGAAACTGAGAGAACAGTCCCTGGGACAACTGCATTCCAACATCCTTGCACCCCTCTTTACCCACAGCTGCACACAGCATTTCTCTGCCAAAGGCTCCTACTATCCCCTTAATTCACCACTCAGCTGTTCATAGGACCCATTTCAGGCCAAAAAAACTACAGCTGGAAACAGTTTAAATAATCAGTGTTTGTTAACCAACTTATTTAGGCTGGAGCAGGTACAAGGCACATCCCCCAAGGAGGGGGGGAAGGGTCAGGAGCTGGTGCAGGAGCAGGAGCTGACAGAGGGGTGAGGGTGGTAACTTCACCAGCCAGCACAGCTGCAGTATGAGGATGTGTCCACAATTTCAGTGTAAAATTAACTGTGTCCAGTCAGTCCCCAAAATTACATGAGATCAGAAACTGTCTCACATTTTGCAGTCAAAACATGTTTTCTTTCAGTAACTTTCTACATTTTCAACACTGTTTATCAGAGCATAGTACCAGCTAATTTAATTTAATTTAGAAAAGTTGCACAGCAAGGATTTTATGACTTGAATAAAAATACACAGCTGGAGTTTGTAGATAGGAAGGAATCACAAGCCGTACCTCCTGTGGAGTGTAAGTGAGAATAAACTCATGATCTGCACAGGGAAGCAAAACTCCCTGCTCAGGATTTAGGGAGAAGGCTGACTCTGGGTCTTGATTGTATTTGACCTCTGTAAAGTCTGCAGTTTCTTCTGGTATTAATGGTTTCAGATTAGGCTGTGTTATCTGCCAGAAGAAGGGAAGTTCTACATGGCTGCAAAGAAGTCAATAAACAACAGAAAATCTATGAATAAAAAAAATCAAGTATTTTTGAGTAAAATATATTAAGAAAATGTTCAGATCCTTTTTCCAGGTAGGAAATTTCTCTCTTTACAGATTACAGGGGACTGACTTACCAGTTTTTGTGAGCCACAAAGCTGGTGAGGAGCAGAGAGTCAGAGTATATAAATCATACAAATAATAAGTGAAAGTAAATTCTACAAATGTGTAAGATATCTTAACACTTTCTTGCCTTATTTGAACTTGTCATGTAATCCAGCTTTTAGAAACTCTACAATTCTTCTTTCAAAGATCTGGGATGAACAGAACCATTCCTGCTGACACCAGTACGTTTGCCTTGGATCACTGATGACAACCTACATCACATTCTGAATTCAATCCAAATGCAAGATGTGGTCTTTAACATGTCAACAAACACAATGACTCCAGCTAAAATTACAGCCGTGGCTCTGCCCCACTCTCTGCAATCCAGAAAAGGTTGCTTAACTAGGTTGTTTCAGCAGAAGTGTGTTCCATGGAATGTCTTCATGGGTTTGAGAATCTTGCTCATGCTGACCTCAAAAATTCTGCCTTAGTAAGGGAGAGGAAGGACACTGGAATTTGAAAGTATCACTGATAAAACTGGACATTTACAATTTCTTCTATCACCTTCTGTAGCAGAAAGATTTCTTCTCCCTGCTTCTGTGGCATTTACTGTCTGCCTGGCCAGCTTTGTTTTATACAAATGCTGACACCAGATGTGAAGGGAGTGCTGTGGTGACTACAGCGCAGAGAAAATGTGGAAATTGGCACAGTCACATCCTTTGTCAGTTTACAATATCCAATCACACTTTCTTTATCCAAACATCAGCCTGTTCTGGCATTATGCATGTGTGATTTCCAGGCCACAAAATAAACTGCCAGATATTCACTGCTTGCAAACAGCAATTTACATTAATGGCCCTAAACCCAGCACTGATCTTCTCACTGCTTTGATGATGATGGTCTACAGCCTCTATCTGCTGCAATCACGCACGTGTGTATTTCTGTTAAAGTCTGACTGATTCTGAGCAAAATCAGGATGCCACTATGTTCAGTATGGTGTAATTGTCCATAAGGACACATTTGTTGACTTCAAATTGAATATTTAAATCTGTAAGGACTCTATAGTAGGAACCATGTGAGAGTTTTAATGTGAGTTAATTACATTTGGCTCCCATTTTGATCCAGTGGAGTCCAGTATTATGACTTTTCTATGGGAGATGCCTACAGTCAGAATTGTATCCTTGGAAACATCTATTCCCTGCACTATGAAAGGAAAAGAGTGTTTATCTCAGTGGCACAAGTATATATAGCAGACATTTAAGGCTAGATAAATCTCACCTGGATCATCCTGTAAGTACTTCCTGCAACCAGGTATATTTATACATTTTTTGTAGATTTACCTCTATTGAAGCAAATATATTGACCTTGGCTAATGGTTGCTATAATGCTTGAATAGTGTACAACATTCCTTGAACCTTAATTACCAAACAGTAAGGAGCAAAAAGAAGCAAAGATTCTGCAAAGAGTTTATCAAGGGCACAAAGGTTTCTCCAGTTTGAGAGAGCAGAGTATGACAAATGAGATCCCAAACACTATGCCCACAGTGCAGAGCATTACTCTAACAGCAGCTACGTACGTGGAGTTCCTTATAACCAGAATCTTCTCCTTAGTGGTGTGTGGGTTTTGGGGCTCAAATCGTATAAGATGCTGCGCTGTTGCATCAGTGACTTCACCCAGCTGGGCTTTGCTTTCTCCTCCTGTGACAAACAAAATCTCCAGAGCAATCAACTCTCCAATCCCTGCAATAAATAATTAGGTATTGCTGTTTACCATCTGACTATTAACATAGTTCACATCATCAACAGCAAATGTCATTAATGGCCATTATTGATTATATCTGGTGTTTCCTCAAGTTTCAGAACTCCAGTGTGTTAACTGTACAATGTTTTCCTGATGTTGTGTTTATCAACATCTATTAACAGAGGCCTTCTGTTCATGAATTTCATAGATAAGGATTTCAGGACCACAGCCTCAGCTCACATCAGCATGGTTTCACTGAAGTGAGCAGGGTGGTTACAGTGGCTGACCATGTGGCTCCCAGATGTTTTGAGCAGTATATTAAAATAAGCAGCAAATGAAGTATTAAAAAAAATCCAAAGTAAATACATGTGATAAAGTGACTCAACAGACGACAAACCAAGCCTCATGTTATAGCACTCATAGGCATATTACAGTACAAGCATCACCATTTATAAGAATTTGAACTGGTTTCATTAGCTAATCCAAAGACTGCCTACCTTTCTTGAACACCTTCATCTAAGATGTGTCCCAAATGTAGTTAATTTCTGCCCTGTTACACCTCACGCTTCATAGCTTGTCAAGTTATCTTATTGACAGAAAAGTAAAAGAGATGAGTTGCACCTGGCAACTGGGTTTCTTTCTCTGTGACTTCTTTTGGTGACATTTTATATTTGGATTTTGGCTTACCGAAAGTTAAGAGCTCAGTGTTTTCTGAATCTAGCATATTCCATGTACTGGGAAGGAGCAGTAATAACAATACAAAAAATTTGCTTAATCCAATGACACAAATGTTTCTATCACTTCATGCCAACAGTTACCACTCACATTACCCGAGTATCTACAGAAATAGAAAGGTGCTAGAAACAAACCTGTGACTGTAACATAATTGATTGGATAACTGTCACATAAAATGGTGAATGTTTGCTGTGAGGCTTCTGGCAAAGAAGGGAAAAACACTACCTGAAAGAGAGCAGGGAAATAGCAAGGTCT